>VDFB02349150.1:0-25836 GCA_007258455.2 Sequoia sempervirens
GAGAAATCACACAAGGTAGACTCCATAAACTTTTGGCAATTTTTCTATATTATAGACATGCACACTATATAGGTGTTATCATCTTGAAATAGTGTGTTTTTTTTTTACACAATGATGGGAATTTTGTGGTCAAGAATCCAAAAATCTTCAATGGATGTCAATGCACACAATTCATTCACTTGCGAAAGTATTTGAAATGTTTATGAACATATGCATTCCAAGAAGCACAACCATTTGCACAACAATAGATGAATAACTGTGTTCATTCACCCCAACCTCTACTTAAAGTTGAAGAAAGCTCAAGTTAGAGTTTTAAAATACTTGCAATTGTAAGCATTGTTTTTGTTTCACTTTCAATTGCCAAATCTAATTTTTATATGAAATATCAAATATTGTTGAGAAAGACCAACCAACTAACCTCAATGAGCTCAATCTACATTATAAGTGGATTAAAATGATGACATCCTTGATGATGATCATCATGAATTCCTTGGAGAGTACAATGGTGATAGTAATGTGGTTGAATGGTCTCAGAGACTCTGATCTAGAAGCTTCAACACCAAGACTTGTGACACTCAAGTGCATCTCTCTTTGTAGCAGCTAGAGTCATTGACTGCATCTTAATGTTTTGAAACTTTGTACTTAGTTTGTAAGTTGACTTCGTACAAAGTAGATTGTAATTAAAATTTTGAAAACTTGTAGCATCTAGTTATTAGCTATGCACAGTGCAGTACATTGTACAATGCAATGTAATCAACAATAAAAACATAAGGAGAAAATCTATATTCCACAATTCATAAGTTAAACTCCCATTTTTATTTGCTCTCTATATCTCTATTGAATTAAAACACCTTTAGATTTAAAAAACCATAAATTTTTCTCTTCTCTTTTTAACATTTTTACTTTTTTGAATTTTTTTTTTTTAAGTTAATCTTTTGGTTTGCCAATTTTTTCCCCAAATGACTTTTGCTGATATGCATATTCTGTTTTCGGCTAATGTTTCTTGTTAAAGTGCTCCAACAGTTTTCTCAAAAAATAATTTAGACAGTGATGGAAGCAAATAAAAGAACTTCATATACTTTAACAATAGGAACTGCTTTGAGTTCCTATATTCATTTCTTTCATGTGTAGTAGCAAACTTATAAAATATTTTAGAAAGTACAGGAAGAAAATAAATATACTTGAATTAAGGTACTGTTTAGGTTTTACACTGGTTTCTTCCATATGTAGTAGCAAGCCGCCTCCACATTCCGAAGACTACAAATTTCATTTTGTAGTCCTTAAAAAAAAGCCATTAAATAAGGACAAAATATCCTAATGTTACAAAAGTGGCACTTGTGCTGGCAGGCACTGAGAGAAGTGGAGAAAATAAAAAATAAAAAAGCAGTGCTTTGCTCTCGCATGGCTACTTGCCAGTATATTGAATAAATTTCCTCAAGGAGATAAATATCAGGTTCTCGTACTCAGAAAATAATCACCTGCAGAAAGATGCAAATGTTCACCAAGGATGATATCAAGAACTGGATGTCCTTCAATGCAAGCAACTCGGACCTGCAAATTTCAACATATTATCAGATCCTGCTATGTTAAATGTAAGGAAAAACGACACCTGCATCTGAAACCTGGAAAAAAGTTTAAATGAACTTTTGACTGGTTGATAGATCTATGCCAGGGGCCACATTTCCATCCCCTATATAATAACAATTTAGGAACAAAGCTCAATGTTATGGTGTTCAACGTTGCAGACAAATGGTTTTCACTCACACCCTGATAAGGATAATCAGATCAATTTTACAGGGCTATTTTATGTTTCATGGTACTAGTAAGCATGACAAATGGTTTAAAGGATTGCAGAAGCTTTAAGCAGATAAATTTCTCTTGGTCAATTGACACTAGTATATTAGTTTGTCATAGTGAAAGTAAATAACATTTCTGAAGAAATAGTAGTAAGGATGGATGTGAAAACAAGTCCAAGTTTGTTAAGTTTTACTCCTCTTTAAAAAGTGCAAATGCATAAGTCAGAGACAAAAAGATTGGTCATCAAACTTGAACTAATTTATTGAAGAACCATCAAAGAATTGTTATTGTGGTATCAATAAGCATTTTTTTCCAGATTTCTAAAGTCATTTCCTATCTTTTCTGACCAGGAAATTTTTCCATTGGAGAAGCATTTGACCACCTCCAAATATGTATAGCCATTCTTGTCACGATTCTTTTGAAATTATAATGTATATGGCAATCATATGAATTATAGGAGACTCGAAAGATAATTTGTGGTCACATTTCCTTCAAGAGAACCTAAAAGCAAGCACATTTCAAACCTACACATGGACCTTGCTCACTTACTGCTTTGATTCTTCCTACTGTTAGGAAAAACAGCTATTAATATAGAAAATCTTTAAATTGTCTAGTCCTAAATGGGTTGAGAACAATATCAGGGATCTGGTGCAGAAGAAAGTGATTCTCAGTTTTCACAAAAAAGAATCAAGCAGACCAACAAAAGAGACCAGAGGGGCACTATGCCACGATGAAAGATGCTTGAAAGGATGACTTGTCAAAGGCAATGGTAGACTGATCCATGAGATTTGGAAAACAACTTGTGCAAGGTGATGGGTAGGTAAATTTTGCCCTAACTTCTGCTATTTCATAGGTTTTTTTAATGAGTAGTGCATATTCTGTATTAAAATAAATACAGTGGTTCACATAAAAAGATAGGTGGAATGGAATCACACCCTCAAATGTAGATGCAAAAGTCCATACACAACAGAAAAGCAGTCACACTGCTATGCAACTCAAGCAATCCCAATGGAAGGAGAAGGGTCACAGTCAAGGGGATCGCCTCATCCATCCAAGAGATCCTGGCCATTAGGAATAGGTTCCCAACCCATGATGATGTCCTTTGTCTTCTTCTTCTTGATCAACAAAAGCCATGCAAACAAATAGAAGAAATGGTAAGGTCCAACTGGGGGAACTTCCCACTACCATGCCAACTCAAGATACCATGATTACACTAAAGCAAAACATTGGCCACATGGCAAGAGAGACCAACCATGGCATCTAAGCTGAGAAGACTCATGGGAGCCACATCTGGCACACACACAATGGCTACAACCTTGATGATGCCCATGCAAAGGGAAGGCATCCCTACTGGCAGGAGAAGGCGACATGTGGGCAATAATACAAGGGGAATTAGCCCAATGCTCAATTAGTGTTTTCAAGTGTGAAACTTCCAAAGCAACTTGATCCTCCTAGACTTTAATTTATAGCATGACATTAGAGCATATAATGGCTTTAATGTACATGGAAAAATGACCGTCCACAATAGAAACTGAAAATAAAACAATGTTCCTATCTTTCAAATACTAAATAGAATTTCCACTCTGGAAGCACACCAAATCTAGGTAAATGCTCCAACTTAAGGGGCTTGAAAAAATTCAAGTATCCATGCCCATGCAACTTGAGAATGTGGGCAAAACCAAACAAGCTACTTGAGAGTTTCCAAATGCTCACAAAGAGGACAAAGGGAGTTGGAGACACCTAGATGGATAAGCCAAGATCCAAAGGATAACCTTGGTAGAGGAGACACCAACCAAATTGAGCTAATCCAAGCTCTAGAATTGAAAACCAGATTATTTGAAACTTACAATGCCATTGAGTAGAAATGGACTAAAGGCTCCACTTGTTTTTGAGTTTTGAAACCATGGGAAAGTGAGGAGAGAGCCATGATACCAGTTCTAATATTTCTACAAAGGTCTAGTACATTGAATCCCAACCCTATTGATCAACCTTATTGATCATCTCCAAAGGAACAAACTCCACATGGGTTTGGAAGGATTCATAATCTTGATTTCCAAGGCTATATTTAACTTTAAATTTTGGTTAACTAGATAACTAGTGCTAGTGGCCTAGAAAAAGAGGTCCACAATATAACAAATACCTCTTTTGAAAGAATTTAAAGCACTAATCCAAGGAATTTTGGCAAGAGGTCTATCTTGGTAAGTGATCACAAGGGACCATGTAATGGTCTGCCCCTATTTGTGTAATGTCCCCTTTTTAGCACGCTCATGTTGTAGATGGTTTAGCCTATAATTCTGACCCTTGTAGGCTAGTAAGTGTTGATGTTCAAGGCAGCGTCGGGCTTCTACTTCCAGCCCAGCCCGATCTATGAAGGGCAATTTAAATTATAGCCTAACGGCTATTTAGAAAGCAAGTCAAGTTTTTATGAAGAGGCACGTCTCATAATAAATGATGTTTTATTTAATTGTTATTGAGGCCGACATCCTTAGGCGCAAATTCATGAAGAGATGCGATTCCTTGAGATCGACTTCATGTGTCTTGGAGACATGACTTTTGGTGAAGGCTGACATGAAGGTTAGAAGGGATGCGTCCCTTCCATTCATATGTATATATACACATTGCTTCTCCATTGTATTCATTCATTCATATTCATCATAGTTTGATTATCATTCTTGTGCGAATTCATTGGCTATGTGTTTCAAGTGCGATTTACTTCAAGGGCAGATCGATATATTGAAGAAGGCAGATCATAGCATTGAAGGAGGTCGAGTTTGCTATCAGCAAGTTGCATTATATTGTTTCTGTATTAGCATCAGATTGTGGTGCTCTTAATTGGCCTCCATATCGGCCTCTTTGTAAAGGAGACATTCATTGATATTCAATATATAAGTGATATATTGTTGCTGGGTTTTTCTCCCTCAAGTGGAGGGTTTTCCTAGGGTATTTGCTGTGCTATTGTGTCTGATTTTGAATTAATTTTCTGCTCTTACATCTGATCATAAAAACTAACATGGTATCAGAGAGGGTATAAGAAAGATGGTGATCAGACTTAGTCAAGCAGCGATATCCTCCATTCTTATTCTCATCTTATCATCAAGATGGTGAATGGGCTGAAGATTGAAGATAGACTTGAGGGAGCAACTAATTTCACATCTTGGAGATTCAGAGTCATGCTCGCTTTGGAGGAAAATGAGTTAGCAGTGTTCGTGGAGGGCAAAGTTCCCGAACCATCCGATGAGAATGAGAAATTACAATGGAAAAGAAATGGCACTAAGGCGAAAAAGATGTTGGCGGATTTCGTGAAAGACCACATTGCACCAATTATCTCCAAGTTAAAATCTGCAAGAGATATGTTCAAGACTTTGGAGGAGATGTATGAGATTAACAACACAAGTCGAGCTCTTGCATTAAAGCAACAACTTCATCATGTCAAGATGGCGAAAGAAGAATCCGTCATCTCATACTTCATGAAGATCACTGAGTTGAGAGACTAGCTCTCTATTGTTGGGCATATTGTTGATGACAAGGATTTGACCATGTTGGCTCTTAATGGTCTTCCTTCATCTTGGGAGTCATTCATTCAAGGAATAAGTGCGAGATCAAAACTTCTTAAGTTTGATCGGTTGAGAGCAGATCGTATTCAAGAAGAATCAAGGTTGGCTGCGAGAGGTATTGGTCAAAGCTCTACTAATGAAGACATTCATGTTCTTGCTGCTCAATCCTCGAAGAAGAAAGGGAAAGAAGGAAAGAAAGGCTATTTCAAGAGGAATAGAGATAAAGGATCTGATGGTGCTCTTGCATTCAAGAAGAAGGACCTCTCTCATGTTCAATGCTTTAGATGTGACGAGTATGGTCACTATGCAAAGGATTGTCCAACCAAGCCTAAGCAGCAGGCTTCCATTGCAGATGTTGGTGAGATCTCTCCGCAAAAGGATTCAAGTGGTTTCCTATTCTATTATGCTCTTTCAAGCAATGTGCCTACCAACATCAATACTTGGTTGATTGATAGTGGTGCTTCTCGCCACATCATCGGATTTAGAGAGAGCATCTAATTGATTTGGTGGAGAGAGATTCTAGTGTTCAAGTAATTATTGGAGATGATGCTAGTTACTCTGTGAAAGGAGTTGGGACCTCCTCTCTTCACTTGGATTCCGACATTTCCTTGCAGTTGAGTGATGTTCTATTTGTTTCGGGTATCAAGCGAAACCTTGTCTCTATCTCAGCCTTGGAGGACAAGGGGTACCAAGTTGCATTTTCAAAAGGTAAACTTCTTGCATGGGCAAAGAACTCAAATATCAAGTCTGCTCGGGTGATTGGAGTTTGACATGAGAGCCTCTACAAACTTTGCACCCGTCCACTTCAAGCTCTATTGCATGATTCATTAAGTTCGTGTGAACTTTGGCATAGAAGATTGGCTCACCTTCACTTTCGAGCACTACCTACCATGAAGAAGATGGTTTTGGGCCTTCCGAAACTCAACCGGGAGCATGAAGGCACTTGCAGAGGTTGCGCTTTGGGTAAGAATACTAAAGGTCCATTTCATAGTAGTGAAAGTAGATCTAAATGTATTCTAGATTTTATTTATTCTGATTTATGTGGTCCAATGTCTGTTGCTTCCTTGAGTGGTTTCTTGTATTACATTATTTTTATTGATGACTACTCTAGAAAGACTTGGATTTATTTCTTGAAATCTAAAGAATCTGAGGAAGTACTTGAGCGGTTCAAAGAATTTAAAGCTCAGGTAGAGAACTTGTCCAGGAAGAGGATCAAAGTTATGAGATCCGATAACGGAGGAGAGTACAATTCTGATAGCTTCCGTAACTTTTGCATTGGAGCAAGGATTAAGAGGGAGTTCTATGTCCCTTACAATCCTCAACAGAACGGTGTCGCAGAAAGGAAGAACAGATCTATTGTGGAAGCAGCCAAAGCCATGATACATGATCAAGATCTGCAAACCTTCCTTTGGGCTGAAGCATCTAGGACAGCTGTGTATGTTCATAATAGAAGCCCTCACTGCATTTTGGAGAACATGACTCCTGAAGAAGCATTCACAGGGGTGAAGTTGAAAGTAAGTCATTTGAGGATCTTTGGTTGTCCAGTGTATGTTCATGTACCGAAAGATAAAAGGACAAATTTGGAACCTTCTGGCAAGAAGGGAATATTTGTAGGCTATAGTGAATCTTCAAAAGCTTACAGAATATACATTCTAGGCCAAAAGTTGATTGAGATCAGTAGGGATGTTACATTTGAAGAGGATGTTGCATTCAGGAGATCCAAGGCATCCACATGGAGATAGACAATGAAGATCAAGAGTCCTCAGGATATGGAAGTTGACCATACTCCTGAGATTCTGAGGGAGGCTACTGAACCCAAAGAAGATGATGATCCAGTTGAGCCTTTGGAACCTACTAATGGGCCTATAGATATTGTGATTGGTCGTAAGAGACCTCTTTGGGCTAGGCAAACAATGTAGGAGGCAGAAAGGTTTGCAGCTCCGAGAGGAACATTCAGAGAAAGCAAAAGACCTCATAAGTTTTCAAGCTATGTTGCTTTGATGACTCAAATCATTGAGTCAGAACCATCCAATGTTGAAGAAGCTACTAGTCAACAAGTATGGAAAGATGCTATGGCTGAAGAGTATCAATCCATTCTCAAGAATGATGTTTGGGACATCGTACCTAGACCTGAAGGAAAATCTGTTGTTTCTTCTAAATGGCTCTTCAAGATCAAGCATGTGGCTGATGGGAGCATCGAGAAGTAGAAGGCTAGGTTCGTGGCTAGAGGATTCTCTTAGAAAGAGGGAGTTGACTATGAGAAAACCTTTGCTCCAGTTGCTCGTTATACTTCAGTCAGGACCATTATTGCTATTGGAGCATCTAAAGGATGGAAGATTCACTAGATGGACGTGAAGACAACATTTCTGAATGGTGTAATCGAGGAAGAGGTATATATTGAGCAACCTAATGGCTTTGAGGTGCATGGGAAGGAGTCTCATGTTTGCAGGCTGAAGAAGGCTTTGTATGGCCTTAAGCAGGCTCCTCGTGCTTGGTACGAAAGAATTGCTCGTTACCTATTAAGCTTGGGCTTCTCCAAG
Organism: Sequoia sempervirens; assembly: GCA_007258455.2. Classification (NCBI taxonomy): domain Eukaryota; kingdom Viridiplantae; phylum Streptophyta; class Pinopsida; order Cupressales; family Cupressaceae; genus Sequoia; species Sequoia sempervirens. The sequence continues at coordinate 7,892 of VDFB02349150.1, forward strand.
AATGATGCTGATTCAAACCTATACTTAAAGGTAATTGATGGCGAAGCATTAATCTTGGTTCTCTATGTTGACGATTTAATTCTTATTGGAGAAGATCACCTCATTATCAAATGCAAGGAGTTAGCTTCTAAATTTGAAATGAAGGATCTTGGTCTCATGCACTACTTCCTTGGTTTAGAAGTATGGCAAAAGCCTGATGAGATCATTCTAAGTCAAGGGAAGTATACCATTGATATTTTGAAGAGATTTGGTATGATGGATTGCAAATGCATGTCTACACCTATGGAGACCAACTTACATAAGCTTAAGGAGGCTGTAGCTAGTTCAAATCTGGTGGATCCCACGATGTACAGGCAGTTGATTGGATTATTGATGTATCTAGTCAATACTAGACTAGATATTTGCTATGCAGTGAGTGCACTTAGTCAGTTCATGTGTGAACCAAGGAAAATACATCTAGTTGCAGCAAAGCATATCCTGAGATACTTGCGTGGCACAGTTGGGTGTGGCTTGAGATATTCTTCTGGTGTGGACTTACAGCTACATAGATATATTGATTCTGATTGGGCAGGGTGTGTCACTGATCGAAAGAGCACCTCTAGATGTTGTTTCAGTTTGGGGTCTGCGATGATTGGTGTAGCAGGAAGCAATCTTCAGTGGCACTGAGCACTGTAGAGGCGGAGTATATTGCAGCTTGTGTGGCAGCCCGAGAAGTAGTGTGGCTTCAGAAGCTCCTTGCAGGATTGTTTGGACAATCGATGGAGCCTACTGTCACTCATTGTGATAATCAAAGCTGTGTGAAGCTTTCTGTCAATCTAGTGTTTCATGACAAAACTAAACATGTTGAGATCAAATACCACTATATCAGAGATATGGTATTGAGGAAAGCAATTAAGTTGAAGTATATCAGCAATGATGAGCAGACGACAAAAATTCTCACCAAACCTCTCTCCAGGATAAAGTTGTGTACTTTCGAAACAAGCTTGGTATGGTGGAGAATGAAGCCCTAGTTGAGGAGTCTCAGTATCAGTGATTTTCTTTAATGCATCTCTCTGTGAGAGGGATTTGAGGTGCAAGCCCTTGTTAATGCATTTCTCTTTGAGAGAGATTTGAGGTGAAAGCCCTTGTTTCCACCCTCTGGGAGTAGCCATGGTGGATGTCATGTGTGTGACTCCATGACAACATCACGTGAGAGAGTTTGTGATGATTTTCTTGAACTTGTGTTTTTCACCCTCTGAGAGTAGCCATGGTGAATGTCACGATGAGGTGACGACATCATGTTGAGTGATGAGCACTTTTGCACATTTACCATACATGGGAGTAGCCATGATGGTTGATATCACGATGAGGTGATATATTTCCTTTCCACATATGGGAGTAGCCATTGTGGTTGACATCACGATGAGGTGATATGTCTTATGTAGTTGGAAGTATCCTTCCTAGTTGAGAGGGAGTGTTGATGTTCAAGGCAACGTCGGGCTTCTACTTCCAACCCAGCGCGATCTATGAAGGGCAATTTAAATTATAGCCTAATGGCTATTTAAATTGCAAGTCGAGTTTTAATGAAGAGGCACGTCTCATAATAAATGATGTTTTATTTAATTGTTATTGAGGCCGACATCCTTAGGCGCGAATTCATGAAGAGATGCAATTCCTTGAGGCCGACTTCATGTGTCTTGGAGACACGACTTTTGGTGAAGGCCGACATGAAGGTTAGAAGAGATGCGTCCCTTCCATTCATATGTATATATACACATTGCTTCTCCATTGTATTCATTCATTCATATTCATCATAGTTCGATTATCATTCTTGTGCGAATTCATTGGCTATGTGTTTCAAGTGCGATTTACTTCAAGGGCAGATCGATATGTTGAAGAAGGCAAATTGTAGCATTGAAGGAGGTCGAGTTTGCTATCAACAAGTTGCATTATATTGTTTCTGTATTAGCATCAGATTGTGGTGCTCTTAATTGGCCTCCATATTGGCCTCTTTGTAAAGGAGAGATTCATTGATATTCAATATATAAGTGATATATTGTTGCTGGGTTTTTCTCCCTCAAGTGGAGGGTTTTCCTAGGGTATTTGTTGTGTTATTGTGTTTGATTTTGAATTAATTTTTTGCTCTTACATCTGATCATAAAAACTAACAATGAGGATGGTTAGGGGGTCTTCTGAGGATTGTATCATCTCTAGTGTTCAGTGGCATTCAGTTTTGGCTTTCGTTAGGCGTTCATAGGGCTCCAGTTGCTATACTTACTATTTATAGTAAGTCAGAGGATGGTTGTAAGGGACCTGTTGATGCGTGTTTTGTGACACACCAAACATCAGAATAAAATGCTTAAAGACACCCTATCCTCTCTTGAACCAACAATAAATAGAAAGTTGCTGCATGGTGGAGTGTCAGGTTCATTGAATTTGGACGTGCTGACTTGGAACAATTTGATTGGTCGAGGCGCCACTTTGGTCCTGTTCCATGTGCTTGCCTTAGAATATTTTTCTTTGCCAATGACTCTGTCCTTTGCGCTTGTTCCTTCCTAGCTTTGATCTTGGATCTCCTTTGAGATTTTGATTTCTTCTTCTCACCCGTATTGGAAGTCTTGCCTTGGAGTAGTTGTCTGGACTTGAAGTTATTTTCTTTCCCGATTGCTTTGAAATTCCTCTTGCTTGAATTGGATTGGTGTTATTCCTTTGGATTTCCTCTCTGAATTATCCAATTTGTGTCAAGAAGTTGTCCAAGTATGAAAATTTGTTTGGAACACTCTTCTTGTCACCATCTGATTCCAATTGTGGGCTTGTTTTTAATTCTTCAGGGGATGAAATCCTTCAAGAAGTTGCCTCGATTGCTTCAATAGGTCTGGGATTGTAGATGAAATCCATCCAAGATGTCCGAATATTCTTTCAAGTGCCTTGAATTTGGAGAAGAATGCCTCTGTGCTTTCGCCACAAAGGAGGAAATTGGAATTTTCTTTGTTAAGTATTTCCCATACTTAGCCAAATTTTGGCTATTCAGTTTCATTTTGTAACTTAGCCAAGATTTTGGCCATCTCTATGCTCGAATGAACTTTGCCTGTAGATTTGCCTTCAATTCTGAATCTGGCTTGTGACAAGGATTTTATTCACTTCCTCTTTATTTTCGATCTTTATCCTTCTTCATTCTTCCAGTTTTCTTTCCAACACTTAGTCAATTTTCTGAGTTTTCCTCCTTGGGTGGACTTTATCAATACTTAGACATTTTTTCCTTCTTAGGCCATGTCGGACTTCATCAATGTTTGGACATGTTTTACTTTTGGGCAAAGTCGGACTTTGTCATGCTTTGGATATCCCTTGCTTGAGGTAAGTTGAACTTTGCATTGGTCTGGACATTTTGCCAAGTCGGACTTGCTAGTGGTTTCACCATTATACTTGGTAGACTTCATAGTCTTCTTTCCATACTCCCTTTCAGTCATGGCGGACTTTGAAACTTTTATTCCACTTTCCCTTGGTGTCTTAGGCGGATTTTGGTGATGCCTTTCCACTTCCTAGTCCAAGGGTGGACTTCCTTCATGTCTTGCTATTTATCTATTCAAGGCTTGGGTGGAATTGGCAAACTTCTTTCCATTATGTCCATCATCCTATGGCGGACTTTCCACTCTCTTTTCCATCTATCTCCAAGGTAGGGCGGTCTTTTAGTTTTTCTCTCCATGGATAGGGCAGACTTTCAAGCTTTCCTTCCATTCTCCCTTGATGTCTTGGGTGGACTTCCAAGATGTTTTTCCATCTTTCCTTCCAAGTGCTAGCCGACTTTGGTGAGTTCTTTCCATGAGTAGGGCGAACTTCCTGAGTTTTCTTCCATCTTCCCTTGATGTCTTGGGCGGACTTCATAAAACTCTTGCCATTCTCACCTTCAAGTACTGGGCGGACTTGGAAAAGTTCTTGCCATTGTCTTTATCCTTCTTCTGGATCATCTCGCCATATGGTTTTCCTTTGATTTTTTATGATTTTCACTTCTGGTGGCCTGAATTTTTTATTCTAAAAATGGAAATGTTGACTCCATGACCCAGGTTGACTTTCTAAAAATAGAAAAATCAAAATCCCTAAAAAATAAGTCTCAAATTGGTCCAAAAATGCCAAAAATGAAAAAAACAAAAATCCCTAAAAAATAGGAAGTGTTAGAATTGACTCAGAGCATAGGCAATCCTCGTCTTCCGGACCTTCTGAGCACTTCCATGACGTTTAGGCACTGTTTTGGGCTCGAATTCTCCAGTTGGCTCGACTGATAACTCAAAACCCTAACTTCAAACTCCTCATTGTAAAAGACTCGTGATTAGTAGTTGCGACGCCAAGGCAAAAAACCCAAAAAGCAAAAAAACATGAGGGTCCCCATTTGCAATGGGGCGATGTTGTGAAAAGGTCACAACATGACCCTTACTATTTTTAGTAAGGCACTTGGTCATCTTGAGATTCACAAAGTTGGCCCCAGTTCCAGACGTTCTAATGAAATATTAAATATTGAAGAAGATATTAAAGTTTAAATGGTTCAAAATAATATTTAATTATTAAAAAGGGTATTATAAAGTTATAACTTGAGGGTCAATTCCTCATTAAAAAGGGGGCCATATTATTAATTAAATATTGGGTGCCAACTCCAAAGTATTTTATGAAATATTAAAAGATGCAAGTAAATAACATTTGAATGTTATTAAATGTGCCTTTTTGGAGAAATTCGACTTTCTCAAGAAAGCTTATATATTTTACTTTGGAGTCTTTTTGCATTCATTTGATTGAGCATTGGTTTTGATGAGTTTTGTCTGAGAGAGGAAGCCAAGGGTTTCTGAATCAGTTAGCCATTTGAGAACGTTCACTCTTCAGTGTTGCAACCATTTGAGGTGGTGAGATATCCATTGAATTTGGCCTACAGAAGAACTTTATTTAGGGGTTCTATTTGTGCTTAAAAGTGAGGAATTTCATCTAGGGTTTGAAGGATTGCAAGGGATATCTACAGCAGACCTAGAGATTCTTTCTTGGCAGCCATTCTATACAAGATTTTAAATGTTTAATTGCTGCTACAGTAACACATGAACAATAACGTGTGAATAGTAACTCTACAGTGTTTGAGCTTATTGGTGTATTTTTTTTGCAAGTTTGGAAGGTTTTCGTTGAAGATTGACAGAGTATATCATCTGCTGTTCTAGATTTCTGTTGTATGCACACAGCTGGGCAGATTTGAGGCATGATTCAGCTTGCAATCTGCTTATATTAGCTCATGTGATTATTCTCCAGCCTAGGCGTGTTCCTTCTTGGCCAAAGTGCTACCTTCTTTGGGCTTCTTTCTTCATTAAACTGGCCATGAGAGGAGTTTGAAGCATTGTGGAGGGTTTTGAGAGTGGAGAACAAAGAATTTGCTGCAGATCGATTTCATTTTCAGCTTTATTTGTTGATGGTAATCTCCAGAATTTCATGTATTCAAGCTTTGGACCATTAGGTATGTTAAGCTGAAGGAATTAAGCATTGTATACTTTCTTATTTATGAATACAATCATTTGCAGCTCTATATCATTTTAAGTTTGTTTCAGACTATTGTATTTTCTTGCATAGTATATTTCTTGCTTGGCATTTTGTTGAAACAAACAAACAATATCATATATTGTTGAAAAACCAAGAAAAAAGAATAAACCCTCAAAACACAAAATTGCAAAACAAGCAAAAAACAATCAGTCCCCGCAGTGGAGAGAAGACGAGTTCTTACAATTTGGTATACGAGATTTTTTCAACTTCAAGATTTCATGTGAAAGAACATTCCTTCAAATAGTTCATTTATATTCAGGTGTAGATTGCCTTTGATTTAAGTGTTTCTTGATGCTTGCTAATTGGTTTTCAGAACACATTGATATCACATTGGAATTGATGAACTTAATTTTCAATGTCCATAGAAGTAACAAAACAATATAGCTAACTGTTTGCATACAAGCTATGACAAAGAATATTGAATTATTATAATAGACTGCTATTAAAAAATGGTAGAATATAGAGAATTTTGCAATAATTCTAACCTCAACACACAGGGCTCCCTGAAATGTCCCCATTTTAGCCACATGCTCTTCTGTGACTAATAGCCTATTTCTGGGGGCTCGTAGGTTAATTAGAAGTGCAAATTAGGGTTTCCTATTTTGTAGGAGGTTTCAAATGAGCTTTTGAAGGTTTGCAAGTGAGTTTTTGAGGCATGTCTAGTGGAGCTTTCTGGATTTTTTGGAGAGGTTCAGGATGAGGTAACATACATGACAAAACAATGACATGCATTTCTAGTAAATAGCTTGCATGCGAGAAAGGTTTATGGGTTTTTTTGGGTTATCAAAGAGCTTCAAAATGGTGTAGCATGCATCTCCATCTAACAACCTTTCCCGACACTTACTATTTTTAGTAAGTTTTGATAGTTGCTCGAAATATGGTTAAAATGAGTTTGGAACAACTTACTATTTTTAGCAGTATGCTATTTTTAGTAAGATCTATTTATGGCAATGTCATCCTAGCAGCAACTTAGTCATCTCCAATCATCTTTCTATTTTTGGCATTGCTCTAGTTGGCAGCAGTTCAACAGTCTAGTGCAATTTCCATTTCAGGCAAAGCAGTTTGGGTATATTTGGCTTTTAGCATTTTGAGGCTCATTTTGGTAAAATGATTTATTTAAGTCATTTAATATCTTATTATCATTTTTGGCCCCTTGGCCTAAAGTAATGACTTATAGTTGTTTTAAAAGGTGGGCTTTGAGGGTGGATGCCTCATGTGAGGTGATTAAATATTTTATAATGTTTATTAAGTGCCCATGTGCCTTGGACGCCTAAAAGAGGGCGAATAGAGTATATTTTAAAAGTTCAACATTTCAAAAATGTCGTGGGCGTCCCCTCTTGGAGAGAAAAGATGGAAGTTGAAAGGTCATCACAGAATGTTTATTCATATGAGGCTTTGCTCATTCATTTGGATCCATTCTTGTTTATTGTATCGAATTGCTGCTGAAATGAATTCAAAGCTCTCACTTCGAGGAAAGCATACCTCCTGGCTCCATCCATTCAATTTCGTACTTGCAAGACAATACCTAGCTAGATTTTGAAGACTGTGCTTCATCTAGGAGTGTAGATTGAGTTTATTTTGATTTCCAAATTCAGATTGTTGTTGTATAATCTGATTTGAGGTTGCTGCTTTTTGTATGGCTGTAACTAATTTTCATTCACAACTCTTTTTGTGAATTTTATTTGGTCCTGGGTATTTAAGCAATCATCTTTCCTACCTTGGGTGCCCCCTTTCACCAAGTTTCAAATTTTATTATGAAGTCTCCATTTTTCTAGAGCAGGCCGCCCTTGACAAGAGGGTTTTATCATTTTCAGATCTGCATTGGGAAGTGTGCACAAAATAATTCATTGCCATTTGGAGGAGTTTCTTGGCTTGTACTCAGTTGCCTAGCTTAGCTCTCATTTGCTTTCAGTTTCACATCAAACAGAGAAGTTTGGAGCAAGTGATGAGCATTTGGGTGAATTCTTATGTTGCTGGTCTGAGTTTCTGTGTTTACTATTTTTAATCAGATCTGATATAATTCTGATTTACGCTATTTTTCCTGTTCAATAGCATATTGTATCAGTTAGGGAACATTCTCTAACGTTTTGAGGTTCTTGATAATTTATCTTCACATTGTTGTGCAGCTGAAGCTATTATTGTAATGCTGGTTTAGTAGTACTAATAGCTATTTATATTTCTGCACTTTAATATTTTGTAAATACTCCCACTGAAGAAGTGGTTGAGTCATATTTTACTTTCAGCACTTTATATTTACTTTCCCCCCCACTGAACAAGTGGAAGTGTGGAATCCATGGTCGGCTTGCCGCCTTTAAATTTGTAATAATTCCGCTCTCGTTGAATAAGTGGTTGAGCTCTCATGGGCGGTCTACCGCCTAAGCTTTTGAATTCAAGCATTTACTTCCTACATGGTCGGCTAACCGCCTTCAACATTGTAATTTATTTTCTAGTTGCTAACGATCCCCGACACCATATGCTATCACCTCGCCCACATTGGGATCTTGGTGAAGCGTTACTTTCCAAGCTGGTTATTTTTGGAGCTAACACTAATTCAATGGTGTTTGTGCTGATATTCTTCTAATACAATTCAAAAAAAAATTGAGGGGAATATTACACTCCCTTTTTGCCGTAGCAACTAACAATTGAAAAGAAAGCAAGCTACAAACTGATTTTTTACTGCTTGCCCTTAATGATAAGTGTTACCAAGTGCTAGCATGATTATACAAATATAAGAATTTATTGAATAAAGATTGAGGCCGACTAGAGAATACAGCCTTAGCACTTCACAATAGTAAGACATATCTTTTAAATAAGAGACTTCAAACAAAGGTGGTGGAGACCAATCCCTGGCATACCTATTTCTCCATGTCACCACTAATTTCCTAAGAAACATGGCGCTAGCTTTTCACCATTATTACGTTGCAACAGTAGGCAGGATTATTGGCCAAATATGAATCGCTGCTCCCAAACTTAAATTTCTCAAATGAAATTCAAAATTCATTATCTATAAGCATCAGTATTAAGACCATGCAATTCTTGCTCATCAAGTTATATATAATATATAGTCACCACACAGTCACACAACTCCCGACAACTCATTCAAGCTATTCACACATTATGATAAAGGCCACTATGCTCTGTTGCGATGGAGAGTTCTATAGACCAGTGGCCCCTTTTCATCTTATATTATAATAGTTGATTTTGCCTAGAATATTAACTTCCTTTGATCGGCCTATACCATGTCCTTTTAAATAAATCAAATCATCTTTGAAGAGTTTGTCTCCTCCAGTACTCTGCCTTGCGATGACCAAAGAATTATTAGGGACGATTCAATTTTTGTCACTGTATTTAGTTTGCTCGATTCATAGCATCGTTACCTGAAGATTGTGGAGGTCTTAAAATTTTTTATTATCAATGCTCGACTCCTTCAAACTTCCACAATAAATTCGTTCATCTCTCCTCATAAGATTATTTAAACTCTTCACATGACAGTTTCTTTGTTATTCTATTATTCAAACCTTGGAAGAAATTAACGCTTCAAATAATCTGAGTTGGTGTGAGAATTTCAATGCCTTCTTTGACCATACTTGGCATTATGTAAACCTTTGCAATTCTTTTAATTAAGGTGACGGCTCATTGTTGGACTTTTTAATTCATACGGCGCTCCCTTAATATTTTATTAGCAGCTTGAGTATTAAATGGGTTCAAATTTCCTTTATGTAGCGCTTACACCATATGATAATGTCTAGAAATGTTGTGGCCTTTGAAAACGATTGATAATGCCAGCAATAAGCTATGTTCAAGGGTCACGATTCCTCCACTAGCCCACGTTTAGAATTGATTAATCTTCAAATGAAAATTGTGAACAATTCTTCCTTAAAGTTTGCAGTCTCATTCAATTAAATGAAGTCTCCTGTCATACTTAAATTTGTGCCTTGAGATGTGGAATGGCTTCAATAAATTTCTGAATACAACCTTCTATATAGTCACCAAAGGCTAACATTAACGTTTTTTATAACATCCCTGCCATCCAGCATTAATACTTCCACAGCATATGAATTCACATAACCCTTTCAATCCATCAAACCAGTATAACTATAATACCCAAACAAACTGAGAAATGAACATTAATTCATATCATATTGTAATTGAGAAAAGATTACCAATATCTGAAATTTCTCTCCATAGAAGACTCACAAATTTTGACAAAACTCCAATCTTTTTAAACCAAGCAAGAAACCTGTATGTTTTCTCTAGCTATTAGCTAGTAGATAGCTTCACTACCAAAGCTAATCTTCTCCTAGAGGGTTTCCGTCCTCCAAAAGGATGTGGTGAACCTTGTTCAACCAACCAAAAACAGTTCTCCAAAATCAAATCCAACCCCACTTGCCATGAGCTTCCTGAGAGCTTTTATTCTTTGCTTCTTGTAACTCCTCGTGTCTGCTTGAATTCTCATCTTTTTGAGAATTCATTAAAAAGTAAATTAATTAGTACTTTTAACTTAAGTTACTTTTGGACCAATAAATAATTAATTTTAAGCTATGTTCCACGACGTTTTGGGGAAAGGGACAGGGATGGGGGGACGACAGGGGATACGTTTCTGGGACATCCCCTAGGGGGCCATTTTTAGGGGACGATAGGGGATGGTGATATACAAAATTTATATATATATGAATTTTTCAAAATTTATTAATATATTAGAGAGAGAGAGGGAAAGAGAGATATGTCAATAATTGATAACAATATCGATATGTAAATAAATCACGAGAACAATAGTATAACAGCATAATAAATGTCAATAAAGCATTATAACAGTAGTCTCAAATATCAATAAAAACATGGTTCAAAAGTAAAAAAACAAGAAAACCCCAATAGTGCAAATCTCTTAGGTAGAGTACATAACTTCTTAGCCTTGTATGCTGATGCTTGTTAGTTATTCAAACTACTCTTGACACACAAAGCAAATTACCCTGAAGATAGATCGAGAAGTACACTTCCTAACATTGGTAACTAAAAGTGCACAGGTATTTTATCCAAAAGAGCTCCAACAAACATGCATGCAGTGGGGAAGCCTCAAATTTCTTAGGCATATAACATTCTTCAAAGTACTACAATGGCTTTTGGATAGAAAAGCATGGTAGAAACTACTCACACATTGAAGACACACAAGGAATATAGTAACATGCACAAAAAATATACAGTACCATACACAAAATATATGCAAATCTGATACAAACAAAAAATATACAGTAACATACACAAAATATATGCAAATCTGCATCAAAGAACATAAAAGCATTAGTTTTTTATGTTATTTTTGCTGCTTAAGTGTCCATCTATTTGGGGACGGCTAGCTGTCCTTGGGACGGCAAGGGATGTCCCCAATGTCCCCTAGCTGTCCCAGGGACGGTGGAACGTCCCCAAATGGACGGGGACATTTCTGACCATTTCCTATTGATTTGCCTGGTTCGGGGACGGCAAGGGGTCGTCCCCTTTGCATCCCCTCATCCAAGGGACAGTTGGGGATAGGGACAACCCCTTTTGGGGTAGGGGATGCTGTAGAAACCCCTGGTTTCCCTCTAACAATGCTCTAACTGATATCTTTAGGTTTTTCTGACGTTTTGAAGTTTTTGCAATTTTTTGTGTTTTCAATGCATTTAATGACAGTACGGCTTTGACAGAAATTTAAAATAAATTCGTAATAAAATACTAGATCCTCAATAAGGTAACAAATACAAGCTAAGATGAATGCGCCTCTTTTATTTCATCCACTGGTAACAGTACAATGCGATTTTAAAACATGCAAGGTAAAGAATGAATTTTATTCATGAAGAGAACCTGATTTTTCCTGGTACGGCTGAAGGTACAGAATTGTACGGCTATCATGAATGCTTGGTCTTTCTCCAGTCTGTAGATCCCCAATGTCTCCAGCAACTCCAAGCGCCTCCAGATGGTGAATGAATGAGAACTAAGGATAGGCGTATGAGTTAGATAAAGGAACACGTCCTTTATTGCTGGTACGGCCTGACAGAGATGTACGGCCTATCAGATCAGCATTGAATATGGTACGGACTTCTCCAATAAGCAAAGTTTGGATCTCTGAGATGGGCGCCTTGATGAACAAATGGTATCTGGATGAAAACCTCTGAAGAATCTCTGACAAATACAATATCTGAAGCTCTATAGTTTTCTCTGGATAAGAAAACCTCTGATTGCAATAAATCAAGTGATATTGCACACTCTCTGAATTGCTTCCCGCTGGAGATGGTTCGTTCTCCGAGGAATCGAACGTGAAACCCTAAGTCTCAGGCTCAGACCAAAAATTGATCAATATCAAACTCAATAATCACATAATGGCTCAATTCCCAAGGCAAACCCTCAAATACTACTGAAAAGTGCGATTCCCTTGAAAATAGGGTTTTAATGAAATATTCATATTTTAATATTTTCACTTCTCCATAGTTCTCACTGAATATTCAATATTATTTAAATATCAACTGGCCCCTTTTTCATGATGGCGCACCCCTCAAGGAATAAACACTTAAGTTATAATATTAAATTATAACTTTATATTATAAACGTTAATTAATTAATATTTAATCAATATGATCAAATATTAATATCTCCCTCGTTTCTAACCCGATGATCAATCCGTCTGATGCTGACGAACGCTGAAGTGTTTCCACGATGCATACGTGGCTGCTAAAAATAGCGGTGGTCCCACACCTTGCACTTAGGCGCTAAGAAAATGGCAATTAAACGCAAAATGTCTGATTGAGCCGGGCGAATAGTAGTCGTCCTGTGGCTGGTGAGCCAAACTCAGAAGTGACCTCCTGGAGGTCCATAGAAGCCTCTGAGGGAATTAGAGTATGATAGGCCAATCCTGTCATCTGAGAGATGTCACTGAGAAGGGGACATGACAGATGCGTCCCCGTGTAACATAGATTTTAAGTTGTCTTTTAATTTTATCCTTTTCGACAACTTATAAATTAATAATTTAATTCACAATGCTGACTTACAAAAAAAATGGGGACATTATAGACCACCAAAGAGATTGTTGGTTGACGGAAATCTCAAACCTGAAATTGTTCCCATTCCACAAAAGCCAAGGATTAATGGCTTCCCATGCCTTTTTATATACTTTTGGCAACAAAAGGTGTCTTGAATTTGTACAAGCTCCTTCATAGTGAAAGAGTGAAAGCCTAGACCTTTCCAAGGCTATCTGCCATGCGAAGTTCTAGAAGCAATGGAATGCTAAAGAACCTTTTAGGCCTCATCGCCCCCTAGGGCCCTAATAATCCATTTGGAACACAAGGGTAGACCCTATCTATGAGTGTCAATAAGGCCAAGACCACCAAAGTCACATGAAAGACAACAAAATTCTCAAGCAACATAGTGGAATCCTTTTCCTTGGTGAAAAGAATCCCAAAGAAAATCTTTGAGCAATCTCTCAAGCTTTTAGTAAGAGGCTTTTGAAGGAAACCAATAGGAAGAACAATAAACATGAGAGGCAATAAGCGCTTGAACAAATTTGGAACCTCCCCTCAAGGGAAAGAGGCTTAACAGTCCATAAATGTAATTTCTTCTCAATGAACTAGGAAAGATTGCCACAAAGCTAAAGAGGATGATTGAAAGGCAGAAGGAATGCCTCAAAACCTAAAAACTTCATTGTGGTCAATCCATTTACAGCCAAAAGAGTCATGCCAAACAGGCTTGGGCAAGTTGGATTGACAATAACATTGATTCTTTTGCCACTATAGCTAGTGCCAAGGCAAAAAGTATTTAGACATTACAAGGCTTGGCAAACATTATCTTGCTCTTTGAGAAGAATGAGGAAGGAATCATCAGCAAAGTGACCATTGACAAGCTAGAGATTAGAGAAGCGAAGGAAAATACCTTTGACCTTCTATTGGGCAATTGCGATGGCAAGCAAATAGCCAAAACATTAAGTTGTAGTTAGATAAAAAGTAGGAGCAAGAACACATCCTTAGCAAAAGGTTCTAAAGAGCCAAAAAAAGAGGATTATTGATCATTGATGGTGAAGCAAGCTAAGGCATCTGCAATTAACATCTAAAATGAGTGGAGAAATTTAGGGCCAAACCTGAGAGCCTAAACCATGGCAAGAATGAATAACCATTCAATATGGTCATAAGCCTTACCAAAGTCAATATTGATACAAATACCCTATTACTAAGAGAAACTAGCCTATTCCATATGTTCCAAAACAACAATGATATTATCTAGATACATCTTCTCTTAATGAGACTAGCCTACTCAAGCCAAACAATAAGTAGAAAGCAAATGGTGAATGTAGAGAGCAAGGGCTTTGGCAATGATCTTATAAGAGATATTAACAAAGTGATCAAGCGCTAGTTGAAAATGTCCTCATAATCACCCGCCTTAGGTATGAATTTAATATTACCTTTATTTATTACAGCACCTAAGGATCCTATATAAAAAGCTTCCATATAACTTGAAGGTCAAGCTCGATAAAGTGTCATGCCCCTGCCATAAAAGAGAATCGCACCTTATGAAAATAGGTGATCGCAACCTGCCCTGGACTAATGATAATTGCTGACCAAGGAGATAAGGAAGCAACGACCAAGGAGATGGAAATTGATGACTCTTCAAGGGGTTCAATGAGAATTAATTAAAGAAGATAGGGCAGCGACCCCATAAGACAATAAATAATTAATAATTAAAAGAATTTAAGGAGGGACAGCACTTGGTTGTGGAAGGGTGTGTCCCTTGTTAAGATGACTAACGAATCGATGTGACTCTCCCCACCATGGAAGATATAAAAGGGAGAACAAATGAGTGGGAAGAGGCAAAAGAGAAAAAAGGAAAATAAGAAATTGAAACATGAGATATCTATTGGAAATAAATATTTTCAGCAAGAATATAACTGGGAAGTAAGTTTGAGAATATAAATTAGGAATATATATATATATATATATATATATCATAATTGCATAATGATATTTTATTACCAATTAATATAGTAGATTCCTTTAGCAATCTATTTTGAATTTATAGAAGTGTTTTGCAAATAGGGAGGCAGATCAACCTTCCGAGTTCATGAGAGCTGAAGTACCAACCTTTCCTTCATCAAACACGCCACTCCAAGATGAAATGCTCGTGGGCCGGGAGGCATATGAGTGCTCCTAGGCTTGTTGAGGAAGGCAGTCTTCATCCATCCTATCAAGCACGCCACCCCGAGATGGATGAAATGGAGCTTCTGCCATGCTCGTGGGTTGTGAGGCAAATGGGTGCTCCTGGGATTGATCAAGGAGGATGGAGTGCATGCAAAGTGAAGGGATGGAGTGAACCTCAGATCCTACCATGTTCATAGGTTGAGAGGCGAATGAGTGCTCCTCGGCTTGAGGGTCTTCTCAAGTGCGCCACCCCGATATGGATGGACAAGGATCCACCCATGCTCTCGCAATACAAAGACAACTATCTTTGAGATTGCAATTAGCAAACATTTCAAGTGAATTCCTAATATAATTGGTTTAGGAACATGCCTTGGAATAATTATTAATGATGTTAAGATATTTTAAATTCAAATGTTAATGATGCTATGAACTATAGATCTAACTATTATGATGTTTTAGCTATGATGTATTGCTCTCAATATTATAATATTTTATGTATTAATTTGAGTATTGCCGTAAAGTCAATACTTGTTATTACTAATATCATTTTTTAGTGATTATTATTGTTTTACAGGCCTAAAACCAGAAATTTACCAAAAATAGGGACATTACAATTGGTATCAGAGCCTCGATCTTGCTAGCCTAAGGATCAAGAAGAGTAGTTTATGCAACTAAGCCAAAGAGCTCAAAGGGCATTAGAAAGAGAAAGTAGGAAACTAGTAGCAAGACGCAACCCTACTCAAAGCAATAAAATGGGTGAACAACTAGGAAATGAATTGAGGGCCTTCATGGAACAAAATGAGAGGACGACTTTGGCCTTCATGGAACAAAACGAGAAGACAACTCAAGTACTTCCCCAAATCCTACAAAACATGAATAACACAATCAACACTCTTAGATCCAACCAATCTAATGGGAGGATGTCAACCCTAATCACACAAAGAATAACAATAGATCACCACTAGGGTCAACACCTAGGTTAACAAGACTCTCATTCTTACCTAGGGAAGGGCCAACAAGAGAAGAAGAAGAAACCAATCCACTAGTTAACGACTTTGACGAATATGTTGGGGCCTACTCAAGAATGGACCCTGAAATTAGGAGAAATATCCCATTTGAAGAATATTGTAATGCTAGGGCATGAAATACCCATAGAAAGGAAAAAAAAGAAAGAAGAGACAACCAAATAAAGACTTATGCCAAAGGGTGAGTAAAATGACTCTCCCGAACTATGATGGGTCGAGAAAAGTCACTGCACATTCATGGATCCAAAAGTTGGACACCTATTTCTCCCTTAGCCCCATGACCGAAGAGGATGCTATCAAATTTGCCATTTTACATTTGAAAGGGGTTGCACACAATTGGTGGCATCATGGTATTATTAGCCAAGGCCACCAAAACATAACAACCTGCGATGAATTTACACAAAAGCTCATAGATCAATTTGATCAAAAGCATCCTAAAAAGGCACTTCAAAGAACTAACTCAATTGAAACAACAAGGATTAGTGGAAGATTATGTGGCCAAATTTCAAAAGATCTCAGTCATTGTATAAAGGATTATCAAAAAAAGGCTAACATACTTATTAATCAATCCATGGCTTGGTAGGTGCTCTTGATCCTACACTGCTTCAAGATGCAATCCAAAAAGCACTTAGGTTAGAAGTCACAACAACAAAGGACAAGATCTATTCAAAGAATCTACCTTAAAACATGCATACCCAACCCTCCTATAAGGAAATTTGGCAACCAAAGACATTTCCTCCTCGATCACTCAATACCAATGAAGACAAGGAACATATTTGAAAATAGTCATTGTCGTTTGGGGCTGGGAGGCGAATGAATCCTCTTGGGCTTGATCAAAGAGGATGGAGCGCCCCCAAGGTGGACTAAGGGATGGAGTGGACCTAAGATCTTGCCATGTTTGTGGGCCGTGAGGCAAATGAGTTCTCTGGACTTCAGGGTCTTCTCAAGTATGCTACCTCGAGATGGATGGGCGAGTATCCACCCATGCTCTTGCAATACAAGGACAATCATCCTTGTGAGATTGCAATTTGCAAACATTTCAAGTGAAGTCCTAATATGATTGGCTATAGGAACATGCCTTGGAATAATCATTAACAATGTTAAGATATTTTAAATTCAAATGTTAATGATGCTATGAACCATAGATCTAACTATTATGATGTTTTAGCTATGATGTATTGCTCTCAATATTATAATATTTTACGTATTAATTTTAATATTACTAAAAAGTCGATACTTGTTATTGCTAATATCAATTTTTAGTGATTATTATTGTTTTATAGGCCTAAAACCAAGAATTTACCAAAAAGGGACATTACATAAAGCCCCAAACAACTTAATTAAATTCACAAGGAAACCCATCATAGCCAAGAGCTTTCTCATTAGCCATTGAGAAAGCCACTTCTCTAAGATCCTCTAGAAAGAGCTTTTGGTAACATAAAGACAACTACATCATGGAGAGCCTACAAGGGATGACACACACACTGCTAAAGGGCTTGCTTGGTTTCAAATGAAGCCTCCTGGGCTTGAAAAGTTTGTTGGTAATGGTAGAAAAAGACCTACAAAATATTTGGAACCTTGGAAAAAATCTACTATGCTTATTTGATATGTTTAATTTTTTGAGGCCCTTAGCAAGCTCAAAGGGAATGAATAAATTCCTTGGAAACTTTATTCCCAATTTTGAGCCAATGTAAATGGCTCTTGATTTGAGCTCCCTAGAGTGTATGGTTATCAACAATTTGCTTCTATTGGGGAAATTTCACAGTGTTCCACGGGGACGGGTTTCCCCACAAAAATGGCGCGTTTCCGAAACGGGGATGTCTCGGGGACGGGGGGACGGGTACTTGGTGTCTCCCGCCGTCCCGCCACCGCCGCCGGTGCTCCGCCGGAGACGGGGAGACGTCTCCACGTCTCCAAGTCTCCTGGGGAGACACCTAGGCGTTTCTCGGGAGGCTGGGAAATGCCTAGCCATCTCCCGTCATGAGATGCGTCAATGGATGCATAAAATCAAAATTTAACATAAATCTTTAGTTTATATGTGTTTTGTTGTTGCCCTAATTTGGCGTGAGCCCCACCCCTTCCTCTAAAACAACACAAAACAATGAAAACATCTTAATTTGATCATTTCAATCACATTTACAAAGACCGATTTTTTTTGCAGCCAGCTGAAGAAGAAAAACAGTGAAGAAGTCTGATTGAAGGAGTGAAAATAAAGATTGCA
>VDFB02349151.1:0-15876 GCA_007258455.2 Sequoia sempervirens
AAGGGGATAAATTTGATCTTAGAAGTTTTAGGGTCAAAATCTTGAGACCATGGATGAATGAATAAACCAGGCCCCTCAAAGACCCATGACTTAACCTTATAGATTTTATCTCTTTGAAATTTTGAAGTAAAAGGAACTACAAAAAAAACCTTGCCTTGATCTAAATAAAATATTTGATTAGCACCCTCCCATTCTTCAAAAGTCAAATCACACAAATTTTCAATATCATAGAGGAAATTCTAGAACTTATAGATTAAGGCTTTCCCATGAAGGTCTTGAATCTACAAATCAAGAAGTTCTTCAAAAAAAGTGACATTTACAATACTCTTATGTTCACACCTATTTCTTGCAACCGATTGACAATCCTTCTAAAGAAAAGTCACCTTAGGTAACTGATTCTGACTCTCTTTTCGCTTCAATTTTTGGATAGTGTGATTTTTTCCTGAGAACCGCTAAGAAGGTTGCTTCCATCCATGCGATTTTTAGGGACCACCTTTAGCAAGCGGGATATTTTTTGGAAATGATATTACAATGGGAATATCATTTGGAAAAGTAGTAGGGTTATCATGCATATTACACTTTGTATGAATATTTGAATAATTTCTCAATAAGAATAGAGATACATGTTTACATTCATATCTTCCATTAGCTCAATGATATATATATACAAACATAATACAATGATCTAGATGTTCCCATGTTGGTACATATCTCCTAGATGTTCCCATCACTAGTGCATTTACATTATAGGTGTCCCCAAACTGGTGATACATCCTCAAATCCTGGTCGCCAGTTGTATGAGGGAGAGCCTCACTCAAGCACTTTTCTGCCAACCATGGACTTATTGTGGTCCCCCACACATCTACCTAATTGGTAAGATGGCCCTACCCTTCAATGAAGAGATTAGTTTGGTAACCCCATAATCCTGACCTTCCTGAGCATAGTGTTGTATCCTACATATCTAGAGCTACCATACATTGGCTACAACCTACATGTATGACTTCCCTACCTATAAATCAATGATGGATCATAGTGAACTGATAGTGTAAACAATGGCTACTTACACTACTTTGGCCAAATAATTCAACACCTAGTACTTCGAATGAGATTCATCTGTTCACCCACCCTATAGCTCAATTTGGTATTGACCATAAACATAACACACATTCATCTAAGGTGATAACTTAAAAAAATGTTCAACAAGGTAATTCCCTTAACCATGGATTACCCTAACCCCAAGAATATCCAAGTCTATAACAAACTAATTATCTAGGTTACACCCTTTCCCATGAATTCCTCTAGCCCTGGGTATAACTACACTAATCATACATGCACACATACTAGCCTCTAGCTAGGTTACCCCCTTTCCCATGGATTCCTCTAACCCTAGGAATAACCATGCTAGCCTCTTAAGTTCAAAAAGAAATTTTCATAAAAGAACTATAAGATAGCAAAATATTTCACATCATGCAATATCCATATAAACTTAACAAACTAAATATAGTTCTATTAGTATTTAAGCCACACATACTTCACATAATATAAATGTTTTCCAAATTATAGGGTTTCACTAATTTGAGACTTTAATCAAGAATCACACAAGAATATTCCATTTTAGGAAGTAACTAAGTTCATAAGAACAAGCATATCATGCATTTTAAGATTATTCCAAACTAGGAAATAACTAAGTTCATAAGAACAAGCATATCAACCATTCCCAAAAGTAACATTTTCCAAAAAAAGGCATTTATAATCAAATAACCTTTCAGACATAAACAATATAGGAATAGAAATCAACATGCCTGAATATAAAGTTCCAACTGATAATGTTGCTTTCCAACCTTAGCCTCCACAATCACAAATGCTACTCCTTCGATGTTCAACTAAACTCAAAACTCTAGCCTCCTCAAGAATTCTCAACAATCGTAACTCACAAACAATTCTCTCTTTCACTAAAACTCTTAAAATAATACTTGCACAAAAAATACAACAAAGTAACAATAGAGAAATCATAATGAAAAGTGTAACATATGGTAGAGAGAGCATTTCTATATATACTAAAATTTGAGCTTCCAAAGGATACAAACAAGCTAACAATTCTACCACCTTCCTACTCTCATGCAACAACTCAAGTGATTAAAAATCTTAGATTGCGACACATGACAGTCCTCATATTTCCAATGGTTGAGTCGACTTCATTCTTGAGACAACATGACTCTTTTACCAAGTCAAGGGACATCGACGCCTCTCTACAAGTTTCTTATTTGATTTGCAAGTCAACTACCCTCACATATCTTTGTCATCTTTGCATTGACTAAGTTTTGTGCTTACCACATTACTTTACCTGCACATGGTGCAGGTTTAAGACTTCTAATGGTTTTCAAATACTATAGATTTTGGCGCCACATATTCATACTTTTAGTGCCCTTTACTAATGCATAGCAAAGACTTAGTCAACATTGTTAAATTTGTTTTCATTTTTATTTGCAATGTTTAAACATTTTTCTTATTCCCAAGCACAGTGTATAAGTCACTATTGACTTATTCCTCATATGTTTTAAGCACAGTTTATAAACTTTAGCCACAACAATATATATACATGGTAGTGTTATAATGTGCTTTACTCACTACATAACACTTTTAATATATACCACAACAACACTATATCATGCGCCAAGCTTTATTCAAAGCATTTTAATATAAACAATAATATATCTATTACATCCAATACATACATATATATATATATATATATATATATATATATATATATATATAATTATATCCACATGATTACCAATTGTATTGCTTGCCAATTAAATATATATAAAAAACACATATTAAAATAATTATATATATACATATTCTTATACATATATTAATATATATGTATATATGTTTATGTTTACGTAACTATATACATGTATATATATAACATTATTTCAATATCCATATTCAAACACATATATTCACGTACTCATTGATCGATGTATATACACAAAGTATATATATGTTGCATTTATCTAATCAACATTCTCATGCATATGGGTTATCCGTTCATGAGCATGTGTAGGTACGTCTAGCTACATATACTCACACATGCATATACCCATATGCATGAGTTATCATAGACATGTACATATATACATATATGCATTCTATGTATATACTTCACCGATTAACATATAAATATGAACACATGAAGAAGAACTTATTCTCAACATAAAGACTCAATCATATATCCTCAATCAAATAGAGAAAAAGATCATGACACAATACAGAACATTCACAAACCCTGACGGAAGGTTACTTACCATTTCCCGAACTATCTTAATCAACTAGACCAACTAGGAAGTGAGTGTGTGTATCCTCAATTAGGCTCATTAGGGTTACTAGAGACCAAGTTCTTCTCTTGAGTGATACTCCCCCTCTCTTTCGGAGGTTCGAATATGTTCATGCATCCAGCTTAGTACATCACAACAGCAACTAGCCGATAACAATTCATTCATATACATCATATATTTTCATCTTCAGAACGTTATAAAATATCAACTTAATTAAACATTCATTCATCATATTTCCATCAAGATTCATATACAAAACACAATCATATATATATATATATAAGCATTTTAATCCATCAAGGTAATAATAATTAGGTAACAACATAATGGGGTGTAACATTTGAACTAATTTCATTAATCTTTTCTACCTTAATCATATTATTTTTTAGCGAACTACCTTTTCTTTTATATAAAAAAAAAAATCATTCACCTCTATACACGTCAACTAGCATTAGAATAAGAGATCCAACCCACTCTAGAGGTTGTTATAATATGTTTAAACTAAATTAGAGCATCTCATTATCATGCTTTATTTATGGGTGCAACTTATGTGTGAGCCAAACCATCAATTATTCTAGCTGATATACATATTGAATCATCAACATTGTCAATATTGACATTAAAGTGTGCTAGTTATTGTTTGTTCCAATATAAAATCTTATGTGTCATCACATGATTTGTTATAAATTTTATGTGGCTTGTTCTAAATAATATTTTTTATTTAAATACTACTTGTAAAATTCAGATATAACTAATTTCATTCAAACTTGATATTTTCTTTTAATTTTCAAATTATATTATCACAAGTTCTATACCTCACTCAACTTTAATGTCTTATATACTAATACAATATTATAATTTTAAATGTGCAATTACAAATAATCATCTAATATCTTCAATTAAAATTATGGAAGTTTAATAATTTTAAATTATTCATATATTTTCCAAACTAATAATACCAAACCAAACTTTGAATAACCACCTCAAACTATTTATTGCATTTTATGATGTATATTAAAATTAAATTAAAATTTTAAATTTATAATATTTTTTTAAGAGATTAACTAATTCAAAATATAAATTTTATAAACAAACTTCAATTCAAATAACAATTATACTTTGTTAAATTGTTAATATATTAATTTATTTATATTTATATATTACAAATTCCAAATTGAATTATAAATTATTTATTTATCAATGTAAAGAATAAACCTAAAATATACTCATAAATAATAAAATCATTCACCATCAAATTTCAACCAAAATAAATTACAATAGAAGAACCTTTTAAGTTTTAAACTTGCTTTTTTATTGGTAAATTGATGGTTAAAGAAATAAAGATTAAATTTTTGTATTAAAAAATATTAATATTCACTTTAGGAGCTTGCCTAGTGGTAGAAATATTTGAATTATAGTGATTAAATATATTGAGTATTTTTTTTTTTAAGATTTCAATTTTAATTTTTTATATAATTATGAAAATATTTTATCTTATAAATTATTAAAAATATTTTTTTTTAAATTAAAAAAATTATAAAGATCAAGATTTAAAGAATTGAAACATAATCATAATACTTTATGATCCATTATCAATAACAATTTATTACTTGTTAAATTAAAATTTCTTATTACGTTAAGAGGTATAACTATCTTAGATTGATATCTTTCCATCTTTTTTACATCCATATACGTACATATTTTAATAGAAGAATATTGATACAACTTTAAGAAATGTTTTTTGGATTATATCTTTATTCATTACATTGATTGCATTATTGCTATTGTTTTGTATTTTTCTTCAAATGTGTCACTACATTCTCTATATCTTCTTTGAATTATATATTTTTTACTTCATAAACCAATTTTAACCTTTGCAAACATTTTAATATATAAGTTAATTATAACAATATAAATAATTATATTTTCATGGTAAAATTAAGAAACCTAACAAACCTAAAATTTATAAATGAAACTATAAAACATAAAGTATTTGGCTATCTCTCAAATTTCAAACCTTCTCAATCTTAAATCTTATAGAAATCTTTCTTTTAATATTATAAATTTAAAAAAAAATCTCAAATAAATTATCATTACAATTTACATATATTAAAAAATAAATTAAAATATATTCATCTATATATACAACAAATAAATAATTTTAAAGTAAAATAAAATAACTTTTAAGAGAAGTTAAAAATCTATATATCTAAAATAAAATAAAATAACTCTTAATAAATAAAATAGTTTAAAAGTAAAATAAAGTCATTCTTAAATAATAAAAAAAATTAATTCTCCTCTATTTATTATTTATTTTTGTGTGTTTCTTTTTAACATAACTATTTTAAGTAAATGTATTCAAATCATGTCATTATATTAGTGTATAGGCATTGGATATCCATATCTCTCATATTTTTTAAATATATATTTATGGCCACCTCTACCTGTTATATGAAAATTTTGTGACGGTTTGATCATTGAAATACCTGCCATTTGACGTTTAATGAAAAATATAAATTGTAAAATCCAATTACCTGTAACACAAATGTTACTTCAATCCACAAATTCATCTTTCTAAATCACATTTAAATACGAATTTCAAACCTACCAAGAAATAATTATATAAAATTAAAAATAATTTAATCATAAAATTCATCTATCTAAAAACCAATTACTGTAACACAAATGTTGATCTTAAAAATAATGAAAGCTCCCAATTACCTGTAAAACAAATGTTGTATTAAAAAAAAATGAAAAATTCTTATTATGTTATTATTCATATGGATATCCTATATATATTAAAAAATATATAAAATTAGAAAAGATTGATAATTAGTAATAAATGTAAAAATATTAGATTTATGTTACAATTAACAAGAAATTTCTAAATTCATATAAAAAACAAATCTTGTTCTAAAAGTTAAAAAACAATCATATTCTATTTTGAAAAATATTTGAATTTATATATATTTTTATAATAAATATTATAAATCATATATATTAATATAAAGCAATGATAACTATTAGTAAAATTATCAAAATCTTAAATTTATTGTTAAAAATATTTTAAAAATTAGAAAGTACTATATTCTATCTTTAAAGATTCTATTTTGAAAAGATTTCGAATTAATATATATTTACTATAAATCATATGTAGTAATATAAAGTAATGCCAAAATCTTAAATATACTGAAAAAAAATATTTTAAAAATTAGAAAGAATTATATTCTATATTTGCAAAGATTCTAAACTAATTTATATTTTTATAATAAATAATATATATATATATTCTTATAATAACACGCCTTGACACTTGAGGATGGTATCTCCATTTATATTAGGAATTTTCTAAATTTCTGAATTTGATTTACAGCTACTGTAAATCTACCTACATCCTCCCAATAAAATCCAGCCAAAAAAAAGAAAAAATTGAAGTGTTTCGAATTTCTGAATTTTGACAGCCATAAAAATGAGAAACAATTGACAGTTAAAACAACAGTCGCTAAATACACATCGTCGTCGACGTTTGTTTTGGAGATTCCAAATACCAGACGAGATGTACACTGATAACAAACCAGTTTAACTTTTGTTAAGTTTACAACCTTACACCGACACCGCTTGAAAACAGAACAGGGAGCATTTTGATTAAAATTAGGTAAGTTGGTAATCTAATCTTGACCGCATTTTAGCTATCATTTCTTTTTCCCACTCACATTCTTGAATTCGGTGAGCACTGTGCGGCCAGAATAATCAATTCCCTGTTTGTCTGTACCCCACTACTTTTCTTTTTTTCCTCTTTTGCTTTTCAAGAAGTCTCCAGTAGAATCCAAAGCATCAAACCAGAAGCCCACATAAAAAAATCCCATTCTCTGCTCAAGAAAAATCGCATTCCCTGTCAAACGAGACGAAGTCGGAACAGAGCATAGGAAGATGGAAGCAGAGACGAAGCTTCGAAATTCGCTGATCTTAACTTGTTTGCTGAGCATGGCATTGCTGCCTGCGGTTTGCAGCGGCGGGATCGAAGGGCGCATAAAGACGATGGTGATTCTAGTTATGGAGAATCGGTCCTTCGACCACATGTTAGGCTGGATGAAGCGGAAGAACCCCCAAATCGATGGAGTTACAGGAAAAGAATGGAACGCCTTGTCCACCACAGACCCGAATTCAGACCGAATCTTCTTCAGTGACGATGCAGAGTACGTGGATCCCAATCCAGGCCACTCTTTCGAAGCAATCGCAGAGCAAGTCTTCGGCTCCGACGCCAATTTCAGTCGCCCCACCATGACCGGATTTGCACAGCAAGCCAGCAAAATAGACAGCAATATGTCCGAACTGGTAATGAAAGGGTTCAGGCCTGATGTCGTCCCTGTTTCTGCCGCCCTGGCAGAGGAGTTCGCCGTGTTCGACCGCTGGTTCTCTTCTCTGCCCGGCCCCACGCAGCCCAATCGACTCTTCGTATACTCCGCCACATCTCACGGGGCAACTTACCACGTCCCCAAGCAGTTGGCCCAGGGTTATCCTCAGAAAACCGTTTTCCAGTCGATTCATGAGTCCGGACTCTCATTCGGGATCTACTACCATTCCATTCCCACTACTCTGTTCTACAGAGAGCTTAGGAAGCTCAAGTATGTCTCCAAATTCCACAGCTTTCAGAAGAAGTTCCGGCGCCATGCCGCCGGAGGCAGTCTGCCCAATTTGGTGGTTATTGAGCCCCGTTACTTCGATCTCAAGGATTCCCCTGCTAATGATGATCACCCGTCTCACGATGTGAGCAATGGACAGAAGCTTGTGAAGGAAGTGTATGAGGCTCTGAGATCTAGTCCGCAGTGGAACGAGACCTTGCTTGTGATCACTTACGATGAGCATGGCGGATTTTATGATCATGTCCCCACCCCTGTTAGGGATGTTCCTACTCCTGACGGAATCGTTGGCCCGCCTCCCTATTTTTTCAAATTTGATAGATTGGGTGTCCGTGTTCCCACCATTATGGTCTCTCCCTGGATCGACAGACGCACAGGTGGGTTCATTTTCAGTGCTTTTTTCCTTGATGATTTGTTTTCCTGTGTCTCAGAGTAGTTGTTTTGATGGTTTGTTTGTAATTTGTTTCACAGTGGTGCATCGTCCCACTGGGCCATTTCCCAGCTCGGAGTTTGAGCATTCGTCCATCCCTGCAACCATCAAGAAGGTTTTCAATCTCTCGGCCAATTTCCTCACTTACAGAGATGCCTGGGCTGGAACTTTCGAAGGCGTTGTAAGCCAGAGAAACACTCCACGGACTGATTGTTTAGGTAATTGCTCTGCTACTTTTTTATTTTGTAACTCTATCTACCAAGTATGAGTTGAGTAGTTAGAAATTCTTGGCTCTATGAAAATTCACCCTCAACAAATTCATCTTCAACAATTCATCGTCATGACAAATTCATTTCGTCAAAAATTCACCACTAGTAGTTCATATCATATTGCTCGCCGTGAATTTTCCATGAGATGAATTTGTCATGGCGATTAATTGTTGATGATGAATTGTTAGAAAATTAGACAAATTAGAAAAATTTGGAGTTTATGGGTGTGACTCTTACCCTTCTAATATGTGTAACATCATTTTATAAATGATTATATATCTATACTATTTATTAAAAAATATTATTTTCAACATTATATATATATTTAAATTTAAATGTTATTTTAGTGATTTTATCTTATATGTTATCATATATTTCAAACTTCATTAAGATTATAAATTTTACAGAGAAGAAGTTAACATGGATGAAAATGTATGACAGAGATTTTACCAGACATAAATAAGATGATGAAGAATGGGGAGGTTGATGAAGAAGCAGAGTTGAGTGAATTTCAGAGAGAGGTTGTTCAATTGGCTGCAGTTCTGAGTGGGGATAGTGCACTCAAGAGTTATCCAGAGCAAATAGGCAATAAGATGAAGGTGAAGGAAGCCCACCACTATACAAAGAATGCAATGACACGTTTTGCAGAAGCAAGTAAAGAGGCCCTTGCGCTTGGAGCTTCTGACTCTATAATTGTGGAGATGAGGTCTTCCCTCACCACTAGGATCCACAAAAACATTAACATCAATCCCTAAGAGGCCCATCACCTTCTACATTGTTATAAGTTTTTTAATGTTTATTCATGTATCATATTATCAAATTTGTGTGGTGGTAGAAATTGGAATGTAGATCTTACATTATTTTTATTATAGTAGAGTGTTGGGCTTTCCTAAATATGTGTGTTTGGTCATTCATCCCTTGTTTGAAGTATTGTGGAGCCTAGAGTGGATTTCCCACATGCTCTCCCACACTTAGAATGTAACATCACTTAAAAGTAGTAAATGTTACTCAAACACTTGTTAGACTAACATATTTAATCATATTGTAAAACATATTTGTACTTCTCATTCACTTTCTTGAAATAGGGCTAACAATTAAGGTTCGTTTTGTGGACCTAATTTTGATGGTTGTATGATTGTATTTATATGTTTTATTATAAGTTATAATTAAAATTTTAGGCCAATTGTATCATATTAAAAGAGTGATTTTAGATAGACTATCTATATATACTCCCTTCAAATAGATAATTGTTCTAAATATTTTGTTTGACATAATTAACTATCAAATTTATGCTTTGTTCATTTCCATCTCAATTTATATTAATTTGACCAAATATAATTATATATTTTTTATTCCATTAAATATTCAGACATAAACACTTAAAATTTATAAATTTTAAAAAGTAAAAACTAAATTCAAATATATATTATTTATAAATATTTATTTCAAATATAATAAAAATGATTCAATATTAAATAGGCACAGGCACATGATAAATCATAGAAGCTCTTTCAAAATTTGTAATGATTTCAAACTCTAGAAGGATTGAAGAGTCGGTCATAACCTTTGATGCCAAGTGGATTCATCTAGTTCCAAATTATTAACTTTGTAAAAAAATCTAAAAGTGATGCAACAGTGAAATAGGGAATACCACAATATATCTAGACAATATACACAATACATGAAATATTGTTGAAACATTATAACTTAACGATCTTCATGATATCAATCTTTTCAAGAAGAACCTAAGAAAGAACACACTTTGGCAACTACCCCCTTTTGGATGGGTCATGTTGAACTTTGACAACACATTGAAACAAAACCTAGATCATTAGTATGGGGATGTCATAAGATCTCATAATGGTAGATTGATTGCAACGTACTCAAGTAATCTTGGTGCTAATTCCAATAATGAAGTGGAAGCTATTCTTGATTTTTGGGGTATTAAATTAGCCTTTGATTTGAGAATTTAAAATCTCATGGTGGAAGGAGACTTTAAATTGGTTATTGATGCTATTAATGATTGCACTAATAATAACTGGAATATTAAGGACAAAATCAATGATATTAAAGGGCTTGCTAATATGGTCTCTCAATTTAAAGTTGTACATATATGTTGTGAAGGAAACAAGGCAGAAAATGCTATGGCCAATATTGGAATCACTCTCATTGATTAGTGGTGTTGGTTTTGCAAATCACATCTCCCTAAGGTTACACCTTCTTTTCTAAAATTTGATTTGGAAAAAGTTTCTAAGTCCTAATTGTTCCTTCAAGTTCCTCATGATAATAAATATTTGTGAAAAATTCAAAATTTTGGCATTTCTTATAAACCCTAGGGGTAAGGAAAGGTATCACAATTGTATCCATGATAGGAAGGTGAATAATCTCCTTACAAGTCTAAATTCAATGATGATTACATTGGTGTAGGCTATCAAAAGAAATAGATTTTACATTCTTAATTGAGATAGTAAAATAATGATGATAACTCATGATAAAGGTAATCGCATGTTTAGAATGTGTTGATATATTAGTCAACTAGAACACCATAATGATCTCATGTTTCTCTTTATATTGTTAGCCATGACATAAGGTGATGTAGGAGCATCTAGGGTGTCAGAGCAATCTTGCATCACCCAAAAAAAAAATGTTGTTTCTTTTCAATAAGGGCTAAATTTGATAGGGTTACTATTTTAGTGAGTTTGCATTTATGCACGGTTGGACACGAAATCTTACACAAACCTCCAGGATGGTAAATTGAATTCAATGGCGAAGAAATCACTTCAATACCATTGTCATGTGAGAAATATTAAAATTTTAATTTTCAAAAATCCTAATAGAATCTTCGAGGTCAATTTCGAGGCACTTAGAGGCTCCGGATGGGCCTGAAAATTGGTGGAAAACGAAAGTGGATGGCTTTTAGGCCCTACTTTTTGGCAAAAGAATTCCCAATACCTTTCCGAAAAGGTATTAAATAGAAAATCCAACAGTCGAATGAAAAGTTATGACCCCGCAAAGTTGTAATACCAAAATTAATAAAATTTCAAAATATCTTCCTAAGGAAGTTACACTTTCTAGAAGATTCTAGGCGGTTACACCTTCCAAATAAAGGATGTAAAGGGGGACTAAAAAGGGGGAGACCAGGGTAGAGTAGATGGTGGTTTTGATTTGTAGATTTGCAGATTTATGTAATCAGAAATCCCATGTGATGGCAAATATAATGTTGTAATTTCATTTTCATTTCAGTGATAATAGAAAATATTTGTTTTCCTTCTTGCATTTTGTTTGTGCCATTATTTGTTGTTTTTGTGAGTTTTAGATTGTAAGGGGAGTACCCTTCATCATAAGGGAAAAAGCACAAACCTATGTCGTATACTTCCAGCCAACTAAATAGTTTCAAGTGAAACAGTTTCACCTTAAACTGTTTCGCCTAAAACTATATGGCTTATGTGTGGCACATATAGAAAAGTTCCAAATGTGCCTCAATTTACATGTAAAGTTTTGGCCGAAACATTTTCGATCAAAAGCCTTTTGACCGGAAATATTTCGGTCAAAGCCATCTATGTGGCATCCTTCTTGACAGCCATCTCAGCTATTTTAGAATTTTTTGAAACTTTCCACTTGAACATAATATTTCTTTAGTTAGAATGATTTTTTTCAAAAAAATAAAATACCCTTTTGTAGAGCTCGTCTGAGTCAAAAATCCAAATATATAATTTTTTTGATATTTTAATTAGTTGCAATATGTTATTTTTTAAAATAATGTAAGTAGGTTATTATAATAAAAAATGAGGTTGATTAGAATTTTTTTAAAAATACTAAAACATATTAAAATATTTTGAAAAATATATGGTTCACTAGAGGAGAGAATCCTCTCCAAAAGGGTATAATTTTTTTTTAAATGATAAAAAAAAAAAAGACAAAAGTTGACATCAAGTGAAAACTACCAAATTTTGGTAAGTTTGACTTTAAAATGTTATTACAAGGAAAATATACATCCAATTCTTTTTTTTTTCATGCACTAGATATTGAAGTTATCTATTTAGAAAAAAACAGGGAAAAATAAAATTGTTTTCTCATTTTTTGTGATGTCGACTCAATGTCACTTTTTCCCTAAATTTTTAGCAATTCAAAATATGCTCTTAAATTTATAAAAAAAAATCAAAATAATTTTTATAAAAATTGAAAAATTACAAACATAAGCTTCATCAAGATTTTTACATTTTATTAGTTTACATCATTTTGAAATTAAAACATAAATACCACTTTTATGCAACACTTTTTAAAAATTGTTTGTATCGACGATTCCTTTATAAAAGTGTGACACAGTTTGCATATTGACATATTTCCTCATAGTCATCACAAACCTATTGTTAAAATTAGCCACTATCCCATTCACCCCCTTCTTTTAAAGTAGTGATCTCATGTATTGTGAATTTTAGATCTACTTTTTCTCTATATTGTAGTCTAAAGACTCTCATAAGCTCATCCTATGAGCCTGTGCTACTATATGGAATGCTTCTATACCATTCCTTGAGACTTTTTATAATGATTACATAAATATTTTTATCATAACATAGATTCATCTTCTATTTCATATTGGGTGAGTGTAGGATCATGACGGTCCAAACTATACCTCTAAGTGGCAATGAAAAAACAAAACAAAAAACCAAAGTTAAGCAACTTCACATAAAAAATTTGAATAGGTTATTAAAACAATTTGGAAAATATGTAAGAATAGAATTTGTAGTAATTAGAATGTAGTTTCTAGACTATTGTTTTTTTAGAAAAAATTATTTGATGAAATTTTAAAATTTCAATGGAGTACTACTAAAATTTTTGAAAAAAATAATTATTATGTGTTATTCCAACCAACCTAAGTATAAACAAAAAAAATTAAAATTAAAATCTTTAAATATAAGTAAAGGACACATGCCTGGATGCGATGCATTTTTTAAAAAAAATAAAATTAAGTAATAATTAATTATGATTTTTTTACTAGGAATTTTTAAAACATTAAAAATTAATTTTTCAGCCAACCTAACTTGGTCAAAAAACGTAAAATTCATTTTTTTTAATTTATAGCTAATGAAGCATAAAGTGTGATGCATCTTTTAGATTTGAAAAAGGTGAAATGGTTTAAAGTTATGGATGTTTTTCAATCAACCTATCAATTAGTACTTCAAAAAAAGTGCATGTAGAAAATTAATAAGTACTACCTATTAAATTCAAAATGAAGCATATCTTATATTGGTAGAATGTTGACAATTTTTTGAATAAACTATTTTTGCTTCATCAAATTGGATTAAAAAAATTTCATCAGTATAAGTGTAGGAGGATCAATTTGGACGAGAGAAAGCACTGACCCTATGAGAATAAAGGAAGCATAAAAATGAAAGCAATCTAGAAAATCAATTGATAGAAGATTGGATAAAATTTATAATGAGAAAGATTGTACATATAAGATAACCAGTTTGAGTCACTATAGGAGTGCTCAATTCAAGGTGGCAAGAATGCTCCACCAAGTGACAAACAAGAACAAATATGGATGGGTCCAAGAAACTCGGCCTAATGAGGTACCCATGTACAATGAAAATCTCCCATAAAGTAGAGAAAGGTAAAAAACCTTGTGGGAAAAACCACCCTCCAAAAAATAGATGATAAAATAAAAATTATAATGAAGAGAGATTATGTAGCGCCCCCCCCCCCAACAAAGATGGTGCTCAAATGCTCCATGTGATCTTCTACTGGAAAGAACCTTTAGATGCTCTCGATGAAGTGCCTCTGAATTCTCATGAAAAAGGTAATGGTGTAGGAGATGAAATTTCCATACTTCTTTTCAATCCCACATTCTTTGAGTTGCAATCTCAATGGATTTTTTTTGTGAAATAATCCTCTATAGTATTATAGTCTCTTGGACTTATACCTAGAAGGTTATTTTCTAGCTCATGGCTTCATAGTTCTTCGACCTTCCCAAAAATATTCATTGGGAGTTTTCAAGGCCTCAACATAGAATATAAACTTTGGAGATAGATAAACGCATAGAAATTTGAAGGCTTGATCACACTTATTATACCAATCACACTTATTATACCACTTTTCGTGCTTTTAATTGTAAACTTAGAATCATTGAAAAAATTATAAGATAAATATAAATTACACAAGGCACAACATAATGAAAACCCCCCTTGATTATTCTTTTGATCCCCCCTTAAATTTGGAACTTTATATGTTTTTGTGCATAAACAATTTCAATGGAACGAAAAATGACACTTTATAATTTAGTGTGATATTGTTTCCAATGAATTGGAAAAAAAGTTATTCACTTTCATAAAAGAAATCCTTGATTTTGAGTAGCTAATCAAAAAATTACAATAATTTAATGTTTCCTAA
Organism: Sequoia sempervirens; assembly: GCA_007258455.2. NCBI lineage: Eukaryota > Viridiplantae > Streptophyta > Pinopsida > Cupressales > Cupressaceae > Sequoia > Sequoia sempervirens. The sequence continues at coordinate 15,074 of VDFB02349151.1, forward strand.
TTTGCACTTTGAAATTTAAATCTTTCCTTTTGAGTGAGGAGACAAAATATGTGTTAACAAGATGATTTAAAAAGCTTCTTAACACTAAAGTCTTCAAAACAGAAAGTGTTTTCCATCAAGTATTCACAATCAAAATTTTGAATTACGATTTGCAATTTATGCCAAAGTGAAAATGAAGCCCCCAATGAGTAGCCAAATTTTGCTTAATCTCTATGAATCAACATATATTGACACGATTAAAATTAATTGTTAACATAAAATCATATAAAATAACATCTAATGCTGACATGAAATGCAACACATGTACGATAGAGGGTTCATTGCATGTGGGGAATTAGTTGTGCATGAAGATTCATGTGGAGTGTTGAGTTGTTGAAGGACAGTTCAATGCCAAATTTGAAAATTAACTACTATTGGAAGAAAACTCCTATTTTGATTCTCCAATCACGAAACATTATAATCCTATGTTCATGCCATAAAAGATGCCACTAGTAATTCACAAAGGAGGTCGAATAGATTCTAGGGATAAGCATTAGAAAGATGGACCAAACATAGGGGAGAGGACCCAGTACCTAAGCATGTTTTAATAGTTGTGATAGTATTTGTTTATATAATGCCCAATTTTTTTATCAATATTGGACCAATAGTTGTGACTTTAAAGTTGCTAGTGTTGATGATGGCTACCCATAATTAAACAAAATGTATTCCTTTGATCTAAAAAGCAACCAATCGTGTGATTCCACATCAACACTCAATAAAACATGATGTGAATGCACAAGTATTGATCTCACTTTTTGGGCCTT
>VDFB02349154.1:0-13491 GCA_007258455.2 Sequoia sempervirens
ACCCTTTAATCCACAACCTTTGATCATCAACATAGTGAGCTAGCAAATATAATAAACTTCACTTCATTAGTTGACAACCTGCAACTTATTTTATTACAATTTTCTCAATATCCTCGACATATACAGCCTTAAAGACATTAATTCCAATAGTGTTGACATCAATGACAACCACATATCAGCAACATCCAACAATATCCCCCTTTGGAATTGATGACAACACATGATGTGAAAAATGTGAAAAACACCATCAACACAACTTTCTCTTAGCACTTTCTCCCCCTTAGGTTTTGACTCTTTTCTCCTTAACTTTTTCACATGACTCTTCTCCTCACCAAGTTTTTCACATGACTCTTCTCCCCCTTTGACATGAATAACAAAGATATACATTATCTGTCTCCACACAAGCTCTAAGCCATATTTCTAAACATCTGACTACTCCCCCTGAGTAGTAGCTACCACAACATCAATTTGGATCAAGATATGAATATGAAATGCACGAAATGATGCAAATCAATGCATCTTATTTCTGATTAGGAGGGGTAATCACCCCTAGCTTCCCTCTAAGATACTCAAAAGTATCCCTAGGAAAGGGCTTGGTAAAGATATCTACAATATGTTCCTTAGTGGGAACATACTCCAATCTGACTTCCTTTTCACTCACCTTCTCTCTCAAAAAGTGAAACTTTCTTAGATATATGCTTGGATGTAACACCAAATTCTTAGAAATGTGAATTGCACTTGAATTATCACAAAATATAGCAATAGGCTCATCATACACAACTCTAATATCTTTCAGCATCTACTTCATCCACAATACTTGAGTACAATTGTTAGTAGCATCAATGTATTCTACCTCAACAGTAGATAATGAAATGGCATTCTACTTCTTACTTAACCAAGAAATCAGCTTCTTTCCTAAGAAAAATGCACCACCACTAGTACTCTTTTTGTCATTCACATCTCCTACCCAATCAACATCAGTAAAAGAACTCAAAGTAAGGTCATCATCTTTAGGGTACCATAGGCCAAAATCAACTATCCCCTTCAAGTATCTAAAAATCCTCTTCACACACATGAGATTCCTTAGGATTAGCTTGAAATCTTGCAACAATGCATACGACATTCATTATATCAGGTCTAGTTTGAGTCAAATAGAGAAATCCACCAATCATGGATTTGTATCTAGTCTTATTTTCTTTAGGAGAATCATCATCTTGTGTTAGCTTACATCTGGTCACCATAGGTGTAACAACTGGCTTTGAATCTTCCATACCAAACTTCTTTAGCAACTCTTTCACATACTTGGACTAAGATATGAAGATCCCTTTATCGAGCTGAGTAATTTTCAATCCCAAAATGAATTTACTTTCTCTAATCATAGACATCTCAAGCTCACTCTACATCTAATTAGCAAACTTCATGCACAAACTATCATCTCCTCCAAAAATGATATCATCAACAAAGACTTCAACAATCAATGCTCGGGACAAAAAATACACTAGATCATTTTCCTTGATAGAAATAAATACACATTCATCCTCACTTACATTCCCTTTATCAGATTCATCATCTATCACACCTTCATCAACAACATAATAACACTTTCTTTGGAATCTAGGCTTAGGAACTCTTTCTAGACACCTTGATGCAAAATAGCCTATCTTACTAAAAGAAAAACATTTAATAGGAAATTTCCCTTTATACTTACCTTCTCCTTTGGCTTCCCTTTTGACAATAAGTGCTTCAAGCTCGTCTAGTTTTCTCTCCTCTTCTTCAATCTCTCTCATTTCCTCCTCATACTTGAAAATTTTTCTAGAAGAACTTTCTCCCGGATCATAGCTCTGCTTATCTTTTCTAGAGATAGTAGCTTTGAATGCAAATTTTGTCCTAGGAAGAGCATCACCAAACTCAGTTAACTCAAAATCAGTAAGCTTACCAATCAACATATCTCTAGTTACATTTGTCATAGTCCAGATCTCCTCAATAGTTGTAGCTTTGGCTTTGTATTTAGTAGGCAAGGATCTGATCACTTTAGCAACAATCTTTGATTCTTCCAATGTTCCACCAACACATTTGATACTACATACAAGTTCATTCACTCTTTGCATAAAGGAAGTAATGTTTTCATCTTCACCCATTCTCAACATTTCATATTTCCCTTTCAAGCTTTGTAACTTAGCAATCTTCACATGTGCATCACCTTCATACAAATTTTCCAACTTTTTCTATATCTCATAAGGAGTCTTCAAATCCATAACATTTGTCATCTTGGAATCAGTCAGAGCACTCAACAATGCTTCCTTAGCCCTAATATTGTACTCGGAATCCTTAATCTCAGTAGCAGTAGAAGGACCATTCTATGGGATGATGTACCTATTCCTTGTAATGTTCCAGAATGGTTCACCAATGCATCTCAGATGACACTCCATTCGAATCTTCCACAGAGAATAATTTGTTCCATAAAATCTCAGTCTATACTTCTTATATGTTACCATCTCAGAAGCTATTAAACTTCTTTCGAGGAACTAGGCTCAGATACCAATTGTTGGCAACACAAGGGAAGACAACTAAGAGGGGGGTGAATCAGTTGTCCCAAAAAATTAAACTTATTAAACTTATTCTTAGATCTAATAAATAAAAATGAGAGTATAAACCATCACCACATTAGAAACACACATAACACCAATATTTTTACATGGAAAGCCTGTTAAAGGAAAAACCACAGTGGAGGTTAGTCCACAAGATTATACCCTATTAAAAGTATAAAAGAAAATGGGGAATGCACACGCATTCAGACACATTTTCTAGAGCTCACTGCTCAATTACAAAAAGTATTACTACCCAAAGGAAGACACATTGTCTTATAGAAGCATTCGGATTACATCTGCAAGAATTTGAACTAAGAAAATTACATTTGCTAATGCGGCCTGACTACAGTTCTAGTTAAGCACATAAACTCTGCTCACTCTTCTTCACGCTCTATCTCTTCCTTTGAATGATTAGAACATTATTCATTCACAACACTTGCACATATCTCACACACATTCCTTCAAATGATAGAAACAATCGTACATATATATCTGCAACCAAGAATAACATCATCTCCATGTCAGCTTCAACAAAATATGAAATATGTACAAACTATCGGCCCAAAACATAAATAATTATCAATGTGAATCAATCAATGTTGACCAAAACATAATGAAGACCCAAAACAACATCCTCGAACATGAACCACCTTCAAAAATTATTCCTCAAAGATCCACAACATGCTACAATCACACTGTCGGCCATGATCATGAAAAACATGAACACGCAAAAGAAAATCATGAATTGTGAGCACAACGATGAATGTGGGTGTGCAATATAGATAGAGCATGATCTAGAAACATCCAAAAGCATCATGAATCACCATAGAAGCATCTGTAACAACTCAACTTACTAGAATCACATCATCTTCTTTTAGGAACACCAACTGAAGCAACAAAAATAACTATTAGAACATAGATACTAATCACTCGATCAAATATTCACATGGATCTCTAAAACTTAACATGGATAAACTAAATATACTCAACAAAAAACCCTTTAATCCACAACCTTTGATCATCAACATAATGAGCTAGCAAACATATTGAACTTCACTTCATCACTTGACAACTTGCAACTTATTTTATTACAATTTTCTCAATATCCTCAACATATACAGCCTTAAAGACATTAATTCCAATAGTGTTGACATCAATGAAAACCACATATCAGCAACATCCAATAGTTCATTGCCTTTTCTATGCTATGGATGTTTGGAAGAAATATATGAAAGAATAATAGAAATAAATAGCTTAGACAAGGTAATGAGTTGTAAAAAATTCCTCAAATAAATGTGGTATCATGGTAATGTCCATCACCATGAGACCTAATTTCTTTGAGGCATTTTTTCAAACAACTCACTGCCTTTTCTATGCTACCACATTTTCCATACATTTCTACCAAAGTATTTTATCAAACAATTCATTTCCTTGCTGCCATGGCTAAAATCCTAAAAAATGTGCTTTCAACAAACTATGGATGCTTGGAAAAAATATATCAAAGCATAATAGTAAGCAATAGCATAGACAAGGCAGTGAGTAGTTTGAAAAAAATTCTCAAAGAAATGTGGTTTCATGGTGATGGAATGACCACATTTCTTTGAGGCATTTCTTCAAACAACTCACCACCTTTTCTATCCTACCACATTTTTCATACATGTGTACCAAAACATTTTATCAAACTACTCACTTCCTTGCTGCTATGGCTAAAAGCCTAAAATAGGTGCTTTCTAACAAACTATGGATGCTTGGAAAAAATATATCAAAGCATAATAGTAACCAATATCATAGTCAAGGTAGTGAGTAGTATGAAAAAATTCCTTGAAGAAATTCCATCTCATGGTGATTGAATGCCATTCCATCACCATGAGACCACATTTCTTTGAGCTATTTTTTCAAATGGCTCACTGCCTAAAGAATAGAAACCAACCCTTTAGCCAAAATTCCCCTCCAAATCCTTTTCAAGGTCCTCATCCTCAATTTACCAAAGAAATGCGGTCTTATGGTGATGGAATTCCATGACATATTTGTTTGAGGCATTTTTTCAAATAGTTCATTTCCTTCTCTATGCTACCACAGTTATTGTACATCTCTACAAAAGAATTTTATCAAACGGGTCACCGCCTTGCTGCTATGGGTAAAAGCATGAAAATAGGCTCTTTCCAACAAGCTATGGATAGGGGAAATAGTAAGCATGATAGTGAAAAATATATAGTTTACTAAGTACTCAAATTTTTGTTCATGATATCATACATTATAAGCCATGATGTGGATCGCTATTGTAGTTTTCGTGATTGAATAATTTGTTGATTTATTTTTAGATGTTGGAAGTAGATACACCTCCAAATTTTCATAGGGAAATGGAGCTCAGTGTTTCATCTACTATAGATTCCTCAATGGTGCTCATGGAGGAGGTATGAGGCAGATTACTAAATTTCAGTTTACATTCGTTGTTATATCTATTAGCTAGTGAAAAATCAAACCATTATTAATTCATAGTTTAATTTCTCTTTGGATGGTTTCTGTAGGGCTTTAGAATGCCACAACATTAGCATGTGAATCTTTCCCATGAGGAGAGAGATCATCTACTGGAGGTAACTAATTATTTTGTTAAATATATCATTTTTATAATGTAATTTCTATATATTAATGTCTTTACTTCTTATTGTAATAGATAAACCCTAGGAGGAGCACCAGGAGCACTCCTTGGCCTTAGAATAAATGAGTGAAAGACCTATCACCATCTGACCAAAAAGCAAAGGGAAATAATTTATTTTGAGAGGATGCAAAGCAATGACTTTTGATTCTAGAGCCCTTTGTTGTATGCCTATATGGCATTTTTGTACATATTTTACATATTGGATATATTTGACATTGTATTCCTATATGACATTCTTGTAAGCCTCTATGGCTATTTTGTATATATTTTAAACTTATATCAACATATATTGATGTATGCCTACATGGCTATTTGGTTAATACAAATCTTTTTTATGGATGGTGTCCATATTTGCATTATAAGTCCATGGTTCAATAGATATGATTTATGTGTATTCAACTGTATACTTTACAAATTACGTGTATACTTTGTGACTTATGTGTATTCCAATGTATACTTTACGAATTATGTGTCTTCATGCGTATACCTTATATTCATTCATATACTTTGTATTAATTTGCATATACTATGTATTCGTGTGTATACTTCAAGGCTTACATATTTTTCAGTATGTGTGCTTCCCTTATTCACATGTATGCTTGACTTATTCACGTGTACACTTATTAATTGGTTAGCCCTAGCATTGATAACAACTTTATTAGTTGATGCTAAACATCTTCAATATTTCTAGGAATACTAGTAGACTTACAAATTACAAAATTGCACAAATTGAAAAGAAAATATTAACTATGAATAAACGCATTGATTATTAACTTGATAATTGATTAAGAATAAGTATAATATATATAAAGAGATGAGCCTTCTAGAATGACAACTACCAACTAGAAAATAGGCAAAGCATTCCCAATACTTTGAAAGCAATAATCCACCCAAAATTGCAATGGGAGAGAAGGCTTATTTAAGATCCTTGAGCAATGTATTTCCTAATGCTCCCTTGTTCTTACATATCTCAATTTAGTTTAATCCAAAGAGTTCCATGAAATGCTTTATCTAAAAGAAAAAATATATGTTTTCAATTGGTAATCCATGAGATGTTTCATAAAAATATTCTAGTATATTTAACCTTTTGATTGGAACAACTCAATTAAGCAAAGGATACATAATCTTCACAACGCTTGCAAAACATAATATTCATAGTAGATGATGAGTAGTTAACTTCTTGACACATTATCATACAAAAATTTATCTTGAACAGTATTTAAATATTTTCACAGCATAATCCTCACAATACAAAATGAATTGTTATGTTCTTGATCCATCAACATATAAACACGTCGAAAGATATATATGTCAATTTTCTGCAATATTATTTCTTGTATAGGAAATGGACTTGGGACAAAGATTTATAATTTATAATACAAATAAGAAATGGAATCAAAGGTGAAAATGTTATTTATCACACCGAATAATAAATGTATGTGAGAGAATCACTTGTTTCTCTTAGATTCCAATTTACAAGCATAGCAAATCATTTCAAATGAAAATGACAAAATGTTTCACAACCAAAGTAGTTAATTGAGGAAAAATAAAATGTTTCCAAGTTCCACCATTGTATGCATTTAAAATTGGTTGTATATTGTTGTAAGGGAAAGGAGGATAATTAAAAAATTTCTTATGCTTGATAGACTTGAGGATGATCATATGCTTTTTGTGTGAAAAAATCAGACTTTTTAACTGTCATGTGAATGTTTCTCTTTTTTGATTGTTTTGCATGCCATCATAAGAGATAAAATCAGTTGAATGTAGCTCAGAGTGATTCCACATATTTGGCTGCAAAATAGGACCATGCCTAGAGTAAACATACATATTGGGAAGCATTGGAACAATACGTTTGGTCACACGAGTTGCAAAATGAAAGTTGCACCACTTTGCAACTTTACATTGCTTGTATTTGACACTTTTTCCATCAAGTGAAAAAAAAACACCATGAGAAGATGACTCCAAGATTTTAAAAAATAAGATAGGTTACTATAGAGGTTCCCAAAGCCATACCATAGGCTCAGAGGAGAGTTTGTAAGTGTCACGATTTCTAAGTAATAACCCTTTCGCACTTTGGACCCTTAAGGGATCGAGCCGATTGAATGTAGCTCAGAGTGATTCCGTGTGTTTAGGTGTGAAAGAGAAAAATTCTTAGCTTAAAAATACCCATTCGGACAAGTTGAAACCATCTATTTGGTCACATGAGTTGCAGAATGAAAGTTGCACCACTTTGCAACTTTACACTACTTGCATTTAACACTTTTTTCATCAAGTGAAAATTGGACACCATGAGAAGATGACTCCAAGATAACAAAAACTAAGAGAGGTTATTGTAGAGGGGCCCAACACAATCCCATAAGCTTTGATGGAGAGTTTGTAAGCATCACGGTTTACGAGTAATAGCCCATGAAAGATTATTTCCCTTTTGCACTTTGGAACCTTAAGGGATCGAGCCTGTTGAACATAGTTCAGAACGATTATGTTTGTTTGGATGAAAAAGATGATCATTCCTAGCTTAAAAATACCCATCCAGACACATTGGAACAATCCATTTTTTCACATGCATTCCAGAACAAAAGTTGCACTACTTTGCAACTTTACACTACTTGCATTTGACACTTTTTCTATCAAGTGAAAACTAGACACCACAAGAAAATGACTCTGACATAACAAAAATTGAGAGAGGTTATTGTAGAGGGTCCCAACGTGATCTTGTAGGCTTAGACAAAGAGTTCGTAAGTGTCATGATTTCCAAGTAATAGCCCATCAAATATTTCTACCCTTTTTCACTTTGGACCCTTAAGGGATCAAGCTAGTTGAACATAGCTTGGAGCGATTCGACATGTTTGGGTGTGAAAGAGGACCATGCCTAGTGTAAACGTACCCATCCGTACATGTTGGAATGGTCTGTTTGGTCACATGAATTGCAAAATGAAAGTAGTACCACTTTGCAACTTTACACTACTTGCATTTGACACTTTTTCTATCAAGTGAAAACTGGACACCACGAGAAAATGACTCCAAGATAACAAAAACTGAGAGAGGTTATTGTATAAGAGCCCAATGCAATCATGTAGATTCAAAAAAAAGGTCGTAAGCATCATGGTTTCTGAGTAATATCCTGTCAAAGATTGTTGCCCTTTTGCACTTTGGACCCTTAAGGGATTGAGCTAGTTGAATGTAGCTCGAAGCAATTCCATGTGTTTGGGTACAAAAGAGGACCATTCCTAGCATAAAATTACCCATTTAGATAATTTGGAATAGTTTGTTTGGTCACACGAGTTGTAGAACGAAATTTGTACCACTTTGCAACTTTACATTGCTTGCATTTTACACTTTTTCCATCTAGTGAAAATTGGACACCACGAGAAGACAACTTTGAGATAACAAAAACCAAGAGAGGTTATTGTAGAGGGTCCCAATGCAATCCCATAGGCTCAAATGTAGAGTTTGTAAGTGTCATGGTTTTTGAGTAATAGCATGTCAAAGATTGATGCCCTTTTGCACTTTGGACCCTTAAGGGATCAAGCTGGTTGAACGTATCTTGGAGTGATTCCATGTGTTTGGGTGTGAAAGAGGACCATTCCTAGCATAAAAATACCCATTCAAATGTGTTGGAATAGTTTTTTTGGTCACATAAGTTGCAGAACGAAAGCTGCACCACTTTGCAACTTTACATTGCTTGCATTTGACACTTTTTCCATCAAGTGAAAACTAGACACCACGAGAAGAAAAATACAAAATAAAAAAAACTGAGAGAGGTTATTGTAGAGGGGCCCAAGGGAATCCCATAGGCTCAGATGAAGATTTCGTAAGCATCACCTTTTTGGAGTAATATCCCGTGAAAGATTGCTGCCATTTTGCACTTTGGACCCTTAAGGGATCAAACCAGTTGAACATAGCTTGAAGCGATTCCATATGTTTGGGTATGATAGAGTATTGTGCCTAGGATAAACGTACCCATCTAGACATTTTGGAACAATCCTTTTGGTCACACGAGTTGCATAATGAAATTTGCACCACTTTGCAACTTTACGCTACTTGCATTTGACACTTTTTCCATCAAGTGAAAACTGGACACCACAGGAAAATGACTCCAAGATAACAAAATTGAGGGAGGTTATTGTAGAGGGGCCCAACATAATCCCATAGACTTAGGAAAAGAGTGCGTAAGCATCATGGTTTCCAAGTAATAGCCCATCAAAGGTTAATGTCCTTTTGCACTTTGGACCCTTAAGGGATCAAGCCGGTTGAATGTAGCTCAAAGTGATTCTGCATGTTTAGGTGTGAAAGAGGACCATGCATAGCGTAAAATTACCTATTCAGATGCATTGGAATAGTCCGTTTGGTCTCACGAGTTGCAAAATGAAAGTTGCACCACTTTGCAACTTTACATTACTTGCATTTGACACTTTTTCCATCAAGTGAAAATTGGACACCACAAGAAAACAACTCTGAGGTAACAAAAATCAAGAGAGGTTATTGTAGAGGTGTCCTACGTGATCCTGATGCCTTAGAAAAAATTCTCATACTTGACATGGTATTTGGGTAACAGACTGTCAAAAATTGTTGCCCTTTTGCAATTTGGACTATTAAGGGATTGTGTTGCATGAATTACAAGTGTTTGAGGGCAGCAATAAATTTTAAAATTTTAGTAAATCTCATTACAAATGTTATTTGAATAGACTGTATGCTATATTGATATTAATATATAATTGTTAGGTTGATTTTTTTTAATAAATGATTTTTTATAATAAGTTAGTCAATTGGTGCTAGTTATAATAGGGAGAGAATAAAAAAAGAAAAAGAATGATTAGTAACCATCAATGGTTATTACACTCACTATATTAAATATATGGTGTATACAATAAAATGAGGTTTAGTTGGCTATCCTAATTCTTCTGTTTGTTCTAGAATTGTCTAATATGCTTCATTTACTGTTCTGAAACCCAAGTGCTTGTACTTGTAGGCACAATTCCTTAGGTACTCTGTTCTCACAGATCTTTTACAATGTCACTCATACATTCAAGTTTCTGTAATAATTTCTACATCATAGGTGCTCATGATGAGGTTAACTTCAAATAAATAACTTGATATTTGCTCGCTAAGCTTCACACGCTCTTTTATAATGGCTTCAAATCATAATTGATATTTGTCAAGATCATCAAAATAAGGATGTTGCATTTCTTTTTTGGTTGATATTCTCTTGGATGGCTCATAAATCAGCATTTTTTGCAAGGATACACCACTCAATTTTTAGTAGTTTACTTACAAATAGGTAAAGTAAAAGAAGATGATATAAACATTAGATGATAACATTAGAATCATAGCATTGGAATCATACAAATTAATGTGCATACAAGTATAAATTAATAAGAACCAATGTGCATACTTACAAATTAATCCAACGAACCATCCAGGTCTTCTCTACTGTTTATTATGTCAAATATTGTCTCATGGTCAGACTCACAAACCTTCCGCAAGGTCTTGTTCAAAGGTCTACCCAAATATTTGGTCAAATCAACATTGGATGCCATAACAAGGTTTGAGTAATGAAGAATCTTCCAATGCATGTCAAAGTGCTGAAATAGCCAATATTTAACACTCTTATGTGGGTACCTTCTAAGCCACATTCCAGTAACAACGGCTGAGCCTGTAGGGTATTTGATGTTTTCTCCATCTATAACTGGGGCCTCCATTTTCCTTTTGGCCTCAACACAATGACATAAGTAATAGTCAGTTCCCTCTTCATTGTCCTCATCTATAATAATTGTATAAACATGCCCTGCATTGATATGTGCAACAAATCTCTTGAAATTAGTCAAGATTACAAATACACTACAAAGTAAGATAACAATAGGAATTTCAAAAAATAGGCAAGTAGATATATTACCAGTTTGAACTAGATCTGATATGTGGTCAAAGTTGACTGATGAATCCATCTATGCTAGTTCCAATGTCATTAGAGTGTGATACATGTGAAGTGGGCTAAGATAACTTAATGACCATTTCTCAACCCACTCATTTGACTCACAATCATCCCAAGCTTGCATTGTACATGAATAAAAGTATGCCATCTTTTGTGTATTGAGACTCCATGAACCTGCATTTGAGCTAAGGAAAGAGTGTAGCTCACTTGAACCTGTTAGTGTACAACAATCCTCATATGGTGCAATGTTAGCATCATCCATCAGTCAAAAAAATCTATGAACTGGAGATGTACCTTCATTAGTTGGACCTATCAAAGCATTACACCACTCGATGATTGATTTTTCATTTTTCAACTTTGCATTGTCTTTATACTTTAACTCTTATCATGCTAATGCCCTTTTCACACATGCTCTTGCACCATCATGCTCCCCCTTTCCATGTCTAGCCTCATAAAATTTCCACATATGTTGAACACCTATAATGAAATGCATCATGTCCAACCAATAGAACATGTGTGAGTTCTTGAATTGTGTGGCATAGTTATCCAACCATATTAAATTCCAATAATATGCTATGCCCCTCTGAGCCAAATCACTATAGAACATTTGGAAGCAACCTTGCACAAACTTTAGAGAATGTGTGTGATCATCACTAATATAAAAGTGATACTCCCTCAATACCTTCCTTTGGTCCTCTATACTATTAGCTGCATGAATGAATGTTATGTGCACAAATATCAAAACTTGTGTGGAGTTGTAATATTATGAATGTACCTCACACTGTGGCTGTAGAGTTTAGTTCTCTACAAAGTTGACCACTGAAACTATGTTGCCAACTAGAAAGGTGTCCGTGCATAGCTTGAATTGTGTGTCCAGCCATCAGGCTCTATGGGTATGCCTTGCATACTAATACACTATATTGTCACAAAACATGGACATAAAATGATACATTGGAATCAACTAAATAACCAAATCATACATTTTTTCTTGATTACCATCTTTTGTAGCACATGCCACTATTTTATACTTCTAAAACTCTACTAGTTTATGTCCCACCTCATTTGTGCTTTCCATATGTTGACATACTGACATACGCTGCAAGCCACCACAACATTGACATGAACCATCCAAGCATGTTGTCCTATAGAATATTTGGCCATCCTCTATTTCACATATATTCTTTGATAAAAAAAATCTCTTGAAGATGTTGGTGGGGCTTGTATGCCACAATCCTACAAAAAATTGTTAGTATGCAGATCTAAACATATAGAATGATAAACATCATAATGGTTAGAGAATTCAATATGTAGTTTACAACAAGTAGTGTGTGTGTGATTTATCTTGACATAAAAAGGTTTAATCATTTCAAAATATCTTTGAAAAATACTAATTTGAGGATAAGCCTATTGAAATTTATGAAAAAATAGGGTTTGAGTCATATGCAAAAAAAATTGGATGTGGCTCACAGTTTCGACTACCGATTCTCCTTCTTACCACATCCCTTTGATTCAAAGATGGCCTTGTGTTATTCTTCCAATACTCTTCAATAATTTTTCTCAATGCTTCAACAACTTTTTAATCTTTTTACGGTAGTCTCTGCGAGAATGCCCATAATTCATTTGAATCGATACCCTCAATTCTTTGTCGCCTTTGAACAACTCTTGATAAAAAATTTCTATTAATTCTCAATTGTTCACTCATCTTTCTAATGATACGAGCTCTCTTTTCTTAACTACTTACCAAAGTTGATGTAATGAAACGTCAGGTGACATTACTATCCTTCAAGCATGAGGTCTTACCCACACTCTCATAAGCATCCATTAGATTCTTCACAATAGTGTTTTCACTTGAAGCATTCAATGTTCTAAACCCAAGAGTCTTCATGATGTTTCTATACTTTATACCCTACATTATTTCAACAAATAGTTGACATCTTGTGGTCTCATTTAACCTATCAAAGAACAATTTCCAAATCTTATCATCATGTCTTCTACAAGTGTGTGTTGGAATCTTACCTTCCATTTGCTACAAAATATCCTCATCAATATTAATCAAATATTTTTTCTTTCTACACAAAATTCTAGGTGGTGTTCTCCTAGGTACATACATCTCAACATTAGGAATTTCATCAATATTTAAGTGAGGTGGGCTTGATTGTGTACCTTCAATCAAGGGTGGAATAGAAAACACACCTTGAGGTCCACATGGGGATGATGGAATACCTTCTTTGTCAAATTTGAGTGATGATGTACTCTTAACTTGAGATGTGGTGGATGGTGTCCAACCATATTCACTTGTGGTAGATGGCGTCCCT
>VDFB02349155.1:0-12890 GCA_007258455.2 Sequoia sempervirens
AACATTAGTAGATCTATCATTTCACAACTTGAATCCAAAATTCTTCAAGGAACTATATCTTATTGTCAACCTTATCCTTTTCCATGAATGACCCTAGTTGAGGTTTGTAATGGAGTTTCCATCTTTAGTTTCCAAACTTGAGACCAAAGGGAATAAAGGGTTCCTATAATCTTCTAAACTTGAACCTTCTTCATATTTTTAAATTATTAGAAGAAATACCAAGAGGTGAATGTTGCAATTCAAGAGAATGGTAGAGGCAATGAACTCCAACTAATCCATCTGTAACATGATTCTTGTCTCTACCAATTTCCTCTAAATTTCTCTTGACAAGACCTTCTAAATTAGTCATGTCTACAAGAGGACCAACCACCCCTCGATTATGCTCAAAGGGAGCCTCAACGAAATCCTAAGGTAAACAAGGCCCCATCTCATCCTTATGCATTTTTTTCAACCTTGCCTTCCTCTAAGATTCCTAAACCTATAAAATACAAAGCTATCTACACATGACAACATGGTGAAAACACAATAAAATCCTATAGCATGACATGTTGAACCCAAATAACCAAATTCAAAAATAATTTAATCTATAAGTATAAATAGTTTGATAGTAGAAACTTTATACATATAAAAATATGATAAATGTGTGATTTTTTTTTTTTTTCCAATCTATAAATTTTAGATGTGCTTGGCTATATAATTGAGATGATTCACTCATTTAATGTAATGATAAAAATTTAATATGTACATGAAAGAAATATTTTTCGAGACATCAAGCTACCATTCTACATAACTCACATGGAAATAAGAATATTATTTTATTTTAACTAAAGAAATTGTGTGTACTCTATCTTGAAAATTACTAATTAATTTTGAATTATATCCTTATAATTTAAAATAAGAGCATCCTTTGTAACATGGAATAGATAGTTTAATTAATGAAATAAAATATTATGTTTTTATATTAAGAAAAATTTACAAATATATGGAACTCATACATTGAGAAATTGACTAAGATGTAACTTTGTATGAGAACTAAGATGCTTGAATAATTTATATACCTTCTTTCAATAATTAACATTAGAAATTAATACTTGACTCATATTGTATATATCCACCTCCCAATGGTCTTGGAATAGATGCATTTAGATGGAGAAGGTTTTCAAAAGGCTCATGGTACTTGTGGACCCCTCAAAGGCATGATATAGAACACATGAAAGTTCTTTATTTATGAAATTTGGTCTTTAGTTGTTGGATTCTAGCATGAATGTTATCTATAAGGTGGAATTATTAGTTGAGACTCTCAATCTTCCATTGTTGGTTTCTAGTGTGATTATACAATGTGAGTCAAGTATTAATTTATAATGTCAATTATTGAAAGAAGGCTTTGTTTCATAAGAAGAGGTATGCTGACATATTCCAAGGCATGTTATTATCCTCAATGCATGAAACTTCTTCACATTTGTACCAAGTTCTAAACAGATACATATCTACCATTTCCATGGAGGAGATTGATGATTTAAAAAGAAAATATCATACCATTTCTTTCTTGAGAAGTCATGTTTTCATTCATGATTTGCAACTTCCATCTTCATCCAAAAAGAAATTTTGTTATCGTTATGTGCCTGATATTAACAAATCAAAACCTTCTTTTGAGCATGATCACCAACACAAAGGTAAACAAGTGGAAACAAAATAAAGCTCAATTAATGGCTTTCAACATGTTGGTGGAAAATCTACATCTTTTTGAAAGTGGCTTCCCAGCTTATCAGTCTTATGTTTAGTAAGGTTTTGTAATCTCTAGTGTTATGTATTCGGGTCACGGGTATATCTAGTATGATGTCTTCTTTTGGGTATTTTGGGTGCATAAGAGAATGTGCATAAGTACTGATGTATTCAACCAATGTGCTTATGTAATGTTATAATCAGACAATTGGTCATTTGTACTGGGACCTCACTAGTCTTTTTGATATTTTGTAAAATTTGTTACTCAGACTACAACTGGGGGTTTTCTTGTTGGTTCTTTCCCGCTAGTATGTCCGCCTAAACCAACTATATGTAAAATATTATATATATTATATATAAATAAAATTATAAGTGGTCTCCCACTTTTGCTTAAAAAAAAAGTTCTTGTAAATGTCCACATCTTTTTCCTTGACACAGTTGCTATTTTTCTTACAACAAGATTTTATTTTATGCAAGGTCCCACTCACTCTGGAAAGATTAGTACAAAAAAACTATACCTGGAACACCTAGAATGTAAGATGACCAAGGCTTAATACCAAATGAAAGAAAGTAGTGGTGTAAAAATATTCCTACACTAATAAATGGGATATTATATACTCAAGAACTAACAATACCTACAAGCCAATCATATGAATCATGTGATATTATATACTCAAGCACTAATAAATGGGATGTTTTGAAACTATACATTAAAAGTGGTTTATTGAAACCATGAGTGAAAATAATTCAACCACAATTGTTGTATTCCACTTTGATATATTCAAACCCATTAAAATATTTCTTATGATTTTTCATAATGTTGGTCAATACTTTACTGTAAATAGTCATGCTCTTAAATGTCATAAGAATATGTCATAAGAGGGTTTCATCTTATAAAGCTATAATGATATTATATGCTCTTAGAACATCTTAGACACCTCCCAAAGCATTCAACAAATGACAAATAACTACCAACACAAATTGAGATGTCTCATTTCCTAATATGAGGACAAAATAATAAATCAAAATATTAGGATGCAAGGTTGACCCACCTTTCCCAATACTTGGCTAAGTTTATCATCTATTGAGGAGTGGATACCAACAACAATTGTGCTTAGTTCTTACTACTAATCCAAGGAATACCTATTCATTTTTTCTTTATTGTATGCCTAATGACTCCTAATCTCAAGTTAAATTGTGGGAATGGAATTTTATGCCCTCCCTATGACTAAATGGCTACAAGGAGGTGAATATGATATGGTGGAAAAAACCAAGATACAAGTTGGTTTAGTTCTCATAAACTCTCTAAAAAATAATTGAATTCCTACATCCTAACTAGAAATACCATGAGGGGTTTAGATCCCATTTTAGACAAAAAATATTCTTATACTCATCACTTGCTCACTTGGACCAACTAAGGAGATGGTGAACTAAGGGAAACTTAGTTGTATCGATAGATTTTACTTAGTTATTTCTCTTTCCATTGTACCCTCTCCACAAAACACCCTTATTTAAGTGGATTCTATTAAACCTATCTCACATATCACCTCCCAATTCTTTAAACTTTTCAAACTTCTTATTCCTCATACCTAATAATCTATCCTTCAAGCTCAACACTTCCCACCTCAATCAAATTGATCACCTTGCTTCCCTAATATCCCTTTGGTTGATGTTCCTAGACCTCATCAAAATGGTAAGTGGATACAATTGTGGAATGATGTGATTAAATCTATTGCACTACCTTACTATGATCTTACAATAAGAATATGGCTAGAAAGAGATCTAGAATGGAAAAAAAATATGGATCCAAATAGAAAAAAAAAACTTGTTTTGGCTTTAGCACTTACTAATAACTTTTCTACAATGAGTGGTTGCTTTTGTTGAAATAAAACTTAGAAGATTTGAACTTAATTGTGGTAGAGGATCTCAATTAAGAGATAGGCTACATTGGATGAAAGGATATAAGGGATACAAATTATTTTTTAGTTATCTCAAACATATTTACATTCTTGAGAGTGGATAATATCTATCGTTGATCAAGAGAGGTAGTTCCATGACAACTCTAATGATATTAAATCCATTTTCCTCCAACATTACAAATAATTTTTAATTGATCTAGTTGAAGGAGATCCACTTCAAGATATAGTTGAGGAATTGATTGGCACTTGCATACCCAAAATAATTGGTCTCAAAAAATAGGCACATTTAGATAATTTATTCACCCTTGAGGGGGTTGATATTTCCTTGAAGGATTTGAATACTCAAAAAGTCTTGGAATAGATGGTTTAGCTACACAATTCCTTAAAACAATATGTCCATTCATCAAGGAGGACTCTATGAGGTATAAAAAGTAGCTTTATCAAAGGGATCCATCATTTAAATTCTATTAATCAAGGGTTGATAAATTAATTCCTAAAGGAATTTTTTTTTTTATCTGAGGGTGGATACTAATTACTCTTCTTAATACCTCCTACAAGATTGCGGCTAAATCCATAGCTAAAATAATTGAACAGATGACACAAGAAATTGTAAGACTAGAAAAAACTATATTTATAAGAGGGAGATTTAAATTATAAAACTTGAATCTTTTTAAGGTATCTCATTAGATTCTACTTACTCTAACTTAAATTTAAAAAACAACATTAAAATCCACAAAACAAATTTCAAAGACATAATAAATTATTACAATATTATTTAAAAATCTAATTGTAATGAACATGTTATAGTAATAAATATTCAAATTTTAAATCTATGAAAATATATATAACCAAATGATCCTTAGTTTTCATATATAATTTGTGATGAGAATGTTGAATATTGTATTTTTTTAGGCCAATCTTTAGGCACTAATTCGCCATTGTTAAAATGATCCTTAGTTTATTCATTGTTTTTTTTATGATTATAATTTTTTTCAATTTCTATTAAACCAAACTCAAAATAATGGTATAGATTAAGATTCTTGTCTTCATCATAATTAGAAGTTGTATAAATTGTTAAATTATATATTTTTTAACATATATAAAATGTATGGTTGGATTAGTGATCTATATTTATAACAAGTATGCAATATATTTAATCATATAATTATTTTTGTAATAGAGATGAATAATTAAATAAATGCTATAACAATATATAAGAGTTAGATAAAAGAATTAAAATTAAATATATTAATAACAAATAGTGATACTATTATTGAGGGTAATATAAAGGGGGGTCGTCATACTAAAACAAGTCACAAATAAAATCAACCGAGTAAGAAAAGTATTTTATTGATAATCTTATTAGGGATGCTAAGATGGTAATAAAAGTTTTGCTAGCAACAATGAGCTGACAAATAATAGTGTTTATGTGCTATTGTAAATATATATATATATATACATTATTAATATTATTAATAAAATTTATTATAGTATTGATATGGGTATTAATGGATGGTATTTGTAATAGTATTTAAATGAGGGTATATGTAAACATGATATCACTATTACATTAACATTTCTATTATGAGTAAAGTTTAATATTATTTGTGAGTAATAAAATTGATAGAATGTTTGTATTAATTGTAGAGGGAGCCTTAATATCATCGAGTATTGTTAATACTCTTATCAATATTCATATCGATAGTTACCTTAATACTAATGTTAGCATACTTAACCTTATTAATGTTCATCGATAATTGGATAGCATTTTTGGCAAAACCTTTTATAGATGTTGAAATATGAGAGGAAAATAAATAAATAAATGCAAACCATATAATTATTCATGTTGTTATTACCATCAAAAGTTACATATTTAGTACTTTAAATGCCATCATTGGGTCATGAGGAACTATCCTAATAATCATAATACCATATTGACCTTACTATCAACAAGAAATAGAAGTAGGAACAAATCATTGTGGGTTACGATGACATAACCATTATAATGAGAATATTATTAGTGTAACCATTAAATTGTGATACTTTCAAATTTAATATTTAAAGTATAGTTAATAGTGAGAGATGCATTAATAATAGTATCGCATTAGCAAGTTAAACCAACAAATTAATTAAAGAAAGGATGTTAATTCTATTGGCGATGGTTATTGTTGCATCATAAACACTTAAAGCATTAATTAGTGTAATTAAAGGATTCAAAAAAAAAAAATATTGGGTTTTTCTAGTGAAAAATTATGGGCATAACAATTATATATTTTTTAACATATATAAAATGTATGGTTGCATTAGTGAAATATTTATAACAAGTATGCAATATGAAGTCAAACTTTATTAGATTTGATTCTTAATAAATTAGTTTTAACAATTCAATTTATAGTTTTATGCAATCTATAAGTTTAAATAGTTTGATGGTATCTAAACTTTATACATATAAAAATATGATAAATGTCTGATTAATTTTGCTTTTTCAATCTATAATTTTTTGATGTTGTTGGCTATATAATTGAGATGATTCACTCATAATGTAATGATAAAATTCAACCTCATATGGAGGATTTTATATTATCTTCAATTAAATTCATCCTCTTTATGAGATTCTTATGGAATATTGATATTCTAGTGTGAATTCTTAATTTTAGACATATCTTAACTAGATAAATTTAGGTTCAATGAAGGCAATAGAACTTTTTTTTCACTTACATAATCCTATGTTGAAGTTCATTTATGTTAACAACTATTAGATTAGATATTTTTATCCCCAATTGTTTTCAAATAATTTTACACTAATCTTTGTTTTCTTATTCTTTCTTTCATTGTTTCATTTAAAATTTGAACCATTTAAGGATGCTATGTTATAGATTAAAGTTTTCTTCCAATTCTTTTTAAATTGTTAATGGTATGAAAATATTATTGATGAGTAGATAAATTATTAGAAGTGTTTTAGATAAATATATTCTCTATATCTAGATATATTATTTACCAAGGTCTCATTGCTCCTTTAGGTGTACATATATATATAACATGAAAAATGAAGATGTTCCACCTGTAGAAAATTTTTTTGGAAATACCACTAATGAGATTAAAAAATTGAGAGATTCATTAGCACAAGGTGCAAACCTGGGGATATATAGTGAACCATGCATGTTAATATTGCATAGTCTAGAAAAACTAAAAGATGAACTTGAGAGGTCTAGTGCATATTCCCCATATAGAGTAGTTGTTATTCTTTCCGCATCTGGAAAGAGTACATACAATTGACGTTCCCTTAAACCAAATATAGGATATTGTGACCGAAAGAAATGATTAAAACCCTTGTTTTCCACATTTTATCAAAATGATGGAGTTAGGATACCAGGTCACTAGATGTGTCGATCATGCTATGGCCTCATTGATCTACCCACGATTTCTCACAGCACATGGTCTATACCCAAACAATGACCAGATTCCATTGTATTTTGTTCAGCAGTTGTATGTTGAGGTCCATTTGAGCCTCAAATTCAACTACCTAGACATTCCACCATATGTTGGTCAGGGGCGTGGCGGGATTGCTGATAGGCCCACCTATCATCGAGCAAATAGACCACCCCCACTGTTTAGGGTATTGGTTGGTGAGAGGTCTCCTGCTCTCACCCCAGCTCTAGCCCCCATAGCAGATGAGGTTGTCATTGCTTCCCAAAAGGAAGAAATTGACACTATAGGTGACATTGCGGCTACCAACACTAGGATATATGATGATAGTGTAGGTTAGTATTTGATGTCCATTCCTGATCCATGCCATTTTTAGCACAGTGGACCACCATGGATCCTTTTACAATGATCGGCATCCATACTCCTACACAGCTTGATGCACTTATAGGAGATATGGCATGCATGACTCTGTATTGTTTGGTTGAGGACCTGTTGGAGGCATATGCCCACATTGCATCAAACAATGGGATCGGTATAGAGCATCTTAGAGATCATTTAAGATGCAAAGGTTGTTCAATTCCAGGATCCTCGCACTAGTGCACATCAGGATCCACCTACAGATCATTCGATAGTTGCATACCCCATGGGTTTTACTAATATGTTGATTGGTTCTGGTTCATCATCGTTGATGCCATCTCACCTTCATAGTCCTCTACATTCATCATTTATGGCACAACATGGGATAAATCAAATGGATGCAGATGTTGATTCGTCACTTGACCGTGTGGTGGATATGGTGGAGGCGGCCCTTACAGAGGACTTAGGTCATCCGATATTAGATGATGTGCATGTATGTGTGCATGTGCATGTTTCAATTCTTTTTTTATTATTTAAAAAAAAAATTAACTATATATTCATGTAAGTTGATATATATATGTATATATATTGTTACAGGTGGACATACCTCATATCACTCCTAGCCTTGGTCCAAATCATGTGCATGATCAACATGACTCTATGGATGAATTTGTTGCCAGTGGACATGTGAGTTTTACATTTGTATATAATCACACGTGTATATGTACATGCAATATTTATGTATGCATAGATATAGATTGATATTTAAAATACAAGTTCATTTAAAAATGAAATTCATAAATTTATTTAATATAAATATATGTATTTAACATCATGTACACAATTTTATTTGGAGGGCTCAGCACATCCATCAGAGCAGGACCATTCTCATTCAGATGGCCATTCGACTAGGAGTAGACATTCATATTAGGCCACACTAGATTTTTGTTCTTTACCACATGCATTTGCTTATACATTATGATCTTTAGTATTTGAGATTTGATGATCTCAACTTGTTACTTATATGATGTCATACATTTTCTTATTTTTGATCTTTATTGACATTTGATGATCTTTAATTTACATTTTCTTATGATATGTACATATATTTTCTTATATGATATGTATACATTTTCCTCTTTGCTTATAATATGTGTTATTTTTAGCATTGAATCCCTTTACATGTATGTGTAATATATCGTTTAAACATGTTTATAATATATCTTATGCCATTGCTTTAAATGACTATTATACATAGATGTTTCTTATTTATGATCTCTTACAACCCTGTTTCCCTTATATTCAATATTATACATTTGATCTCTAACAGTAAATTTTAAGGAAATCCAATGCCACTTTATAATTAAGTTCATTCATGTTGATCACAATAAAAAAAAAAATAAATGACAACAACATGAACCATTGAGTTGAGAAAAAGATATAATCTTTTGACAAGTAACTTGAAATTCAATTCAAATATAATTAAGAAAATTCAATTCAAATTATACCTCTAGATTATACATTTTTGACAAGTAACTTGAAATTCAATTCAAATATAATTAAGAAAATTTAATTCAAATTATACCTCTATTATAAATTTTTGACAAGTAACTTGAAATTTAATTCAAATATAATTAAGAAAATTCAATTCAAATTATACCTCTAATATACATTTTTGACACTTTAACAAAATTCTAAAATTACTAGATATGTTGTGCATACCTATGAATTAAATAACAACAAACTCCACAATGAAATAACTTGTTTGTTTATTACTTGATTCATTTAAACTAGGATCTAGTTATTCCATGTACACTAGAATTTTTTTTTCCCATCCCATATGCATATAAATAGAAGCTTATTTTTTATTATTCTGGATATCAAATTGCAAGATTAATTCTCATTTATATCACTTGGAGCACAGATTTTGGTGAAGAAGTTTTTGCACATTTATTAAGGAGGCAAATATTGGAGCTCGACAACTTTTCATTTTTATCAATCAAGGTAAAATTTGGAGGAGAATTTAACTAAGTTGGTAGAGGACTTGTTTTGAGTCATCTTTAAGTTGAAGAAGAAAATGGGACAACAAAGAAAAAGAAAAATGTCTCAATGAAAAGTGTCCAAAGAAAGAACAAAAGTGAACAAAACTTGGAAAGTATCATAGAAACAAGGTACATCTTGTTCTTCTCTCTCACTCTCAAGTGTGTGTTTAAGACTTTTACTTTGAAAAACATGAGTATTCATTTGATGGGATGGAATCCATAATTTGTGCATTACTCCACCCAATAATTTGGTTAGTACACCTAAACATGAATTTGTATGTGCATACATTTTGCATTGGCTTTCTTATTAAATTAGAAATGTTAATGTATGACCATTTTCAACACAATGCTCAACTTAAAATGTACTCTTAAACTAAAATATTGTACATTAAATCTTCCCTACAAACATACACTTATCTTGCAATACCTGCTTTGTTTAATTTTTTTGTCATCACAGTATCATTGTTGAGTATTGCATCTACACAATTTTCTCTTTACTTTGTTCATGAAGAAAATGATAGTGTACTTCAATACATGCTTAGTTTTCCAATGAAACCTTAAACTTTGTGTCCCTCACTATGCCACTTTGATTTTCATAAATTTTTCAACCACATTAATTATTTTATGGCTTTGAAAATTCCTATATATTCTAACTTTTCACTTTGAAAGAAACCATTTTTTTTATTAATTATTCATGAAACTACACCTTCATGTACAATGAAGTAGCATTCTAATGTTGATATTTGGTGATAAATATCCCCTATCCAATCTACATTTCAACATCTAATTAGCTTTTAAGATTTTTCTAAACTCCCATTGAATTTAATCTAATGATCAATAGTTCCTTAAAAATATTTTTTTAATATTTTAATAAATTCCCAATTCTAAGCTCTAGAATTATTTGAAAATTAGAACTCAAATTATACTTAAATCCAATGCAATGTCAGGTTTTCTAGAGACTAACACTTGTATACATCAAAACTCAATCTATATGGTGCCAAGGAATAATAGTTATATGGTCAATTATTATTTTTATGTCTTAGCACACATGTTTGTTTTGAAGGTTTCTTACCATCATTTATTGGAGTACCTATTAGTTTACAATTATCCATCTTGAAGTTTTTGTAAGATTTCACTGTGGAGATATACATCCAAGACCAAGAAATCCTAATTGAAAGAATAGGAGAGATTTGTTGTCCTTGCACATATGTCTCATTTTTCTTGGACAATATAAAGACTCCCCTTTACATTTTTATTTTCTTTGTTTCCTTTTCATTTTTATTAGGTCTTATTTTTATATTGTCTTTCTTTTCTTCTTCATTTTGAACTTATTTTGTGCTTTTTCAAACTTTCAAGTTTTATTGCACTTGAATGACTATAAATAATTTTAAATGTCCTCAAGTCATCTTGGTCATGCAAGTTGAAATGTTTATCTGATCCTTGACTCCAATTCCTTAAGCCAATTCTTTTTGTTTCAATATTTGTGTTTGGTTTTAGTTGATTATTTGGGTTGTGTTTTATGTCCCATAAATTTTTAAGTTTTTTCATATTAACATGATATTGGAAATTTATTTGAAACCTTGAAACATCTTATAGCCCAGTTTTTTAGGGGTTCTTTGGATCACCTTGTTATACTTTAAGGGTTTCCTTTGCTATATCACTAGCCTAAAAGTTCTAAGTCACTTGTATGCATGTAATCCTCAAACTTTGATGCTTGGCATGGAATTTGACCTATGTGTATCCTATCCTTGGCTATGCATTTATGGATTTTTTTTCATACATGTGCATGTAGTTGTTTTGTGTCTTTGGTCTTTTCTTTTCATCACTTCAATGTTCTCATTATTTTTATGTTTTATGCTCTAGGGATTCCTCAAGTTGGAGTCAAGCCAAATCTAGATATTGGATCAAATGAATCCGTTGAAGAAAACATGGACCTTGAAGTTAGGGAGGAGACCCAAGTTCAAACAATGCTTGTTGGAGAGCAGCCAAGATCACTTCCTTCTACTGGTATGGATGAGCATATAAAAGTAGCAGAAACTTCTCTCACTTATAGCATCATGTCTTAACAATTTGTTTGCTTTCATACATAAACTTCACTTATATAACATCATCTCTCACTTTTGTTTGCAAAATATTTTTTGACATGTAGGAAGGGCTCAACAAGCAGGAAGTTTTCATGCTCAAGTCGAGCCAAATCTAGACATTGGATCAAATGAATCAGCTCAAGAATGCATGGTCCTTGAATATAGGGAGGAGGCACAAGTTCAAACAATGCATGTTGGAGAGGGGTCAAGATCACTTCCTCCTACTGGTATGGATGAGCATATAATATAGGCTGAGAGGGTGAAACAAATTTCTCATAGAATTTAGATCATTTACTTTTAGAAATGGATATGGAGAAACTAAAATATTATGCCAACCAACCTTATAATAAGAGAAAGAGGAAAATGACTAAATATGTATATGGAAATGATCAATCATCTTGATACACTTGAAAAAACCCAATTCTTATCATGTTTACTTCTTCATGATGAGCTCAAAGAGTCATTACAATTGTTGGGTGTACATTAGGCATCAAATAAGAAAACACATGGGATTTACAAAGGATATTGTTCAAAATGTTAAAAAAAGTGTTTGGAATTCCAAATTGGAAAGGATCCTCGATGAGTGGATAAGAATTACTACAAGAGGGTGATGTTGACATCTGTGTACATCCAAGATATAGCAAAGAAAAAGAAAAATGTACTTTTCAGTAGAATTGGTTATAGTAGAACCACATTGATAAAATATGAAGTTTTTGGATGAGAGTTTAGAGAGGAAATTGGTAAATTATGTAGGCTCCCGATTGCAGTGAGTTCAAGATGTTATTTAGGAACTTGGTCTCTGGTTTTAGCATGATTAGACTCATCCATCATCAAATACTAGAGATGTTATGATACATAGGATTGGACCTAGTATTTATGAAAATCATATCAAGCATTGACTAGACATAACACAATTTGAGATGTATATGAAATTTTGTAATGCATATCCTCATATAAAGATTGGGAAAACAATGTTTCAAAGGTTAAAGCCATATTATGTGAAGATAAACAAGTTTTTTGAAACTTTTTTTTGTCATTATCATATTGAATTTGATCTCTACTATCAGGTATTTTGAAAGATGAGAGAAGAAAGATGTGAGTTTCAAAATGCACCTCCTAAACAGGAAAGTTTGTTCATAAAGTCTATATTATGTGATCATGAAAATGGACCTCAAATAAAATGCATAAAAGGAATTTGTGAGACATGTGGAAATTTGGCTAAATTTCCTTCAAGAATTGACGATACTGACCTAACAAAGACAGTAAATTGCAAGAGGTAAGTACTATTTTTAGAGAGTTTATTTGTTTCAATTTCTCATAGATTGTTATTTGGATTCTCT
>VDFB02349156.1:0-79045 GCA_007258455.2 Sequoia sempervirens
TATTAGGGAATATAATAGTCAAATTGTCTTGGCTTTGAGTTATGCATATGTAAATCTTAAAATAGTTTTTTAGAAATTACTTATATGAAAAAAAATCTTATGCATAAAGCATATACTCTCCTTTTGTAATTCGTCTTGCAAATTTTGAATGAAATATCGTCAAATATTTTGTTTGAATGTATGTCCTTGTTTTTTTTGTTTGTTCAAAGAATCAATTAAATGCTTTAATGAGGTCATGAATTTGTGAGAATTTATAAAGGATTTGGTAGGAAGTAATCCTTTAGGATCAATGAGTTTTCATAATGTAAAGCATTATGAAAATAGTCAAAAATTGTGAGAGTTAAAGAATTTCTATATTACTGATTGTCAAATGTATGACTCCATTGCCCAATCGATTTGACATTGATCTATCTGTTAAGGATATTTTTCAATTTGAAGGATAATAATAGTATACTAGATCATGGATTAAAGATTAGAACATAAATCACTTAAAATTTGTTGACCATGAGGCATGTACTTGAAGTATTTCCCTTTTCCTGGCAAATTAATGGTTATTTGCTTAAAGCTTAGCCAACGTTTTGGTGAATTATGTGATTTACCCTTCATAGTAACTGATATATGATTTGATATGTTATTCACTAAGACAATCAAATGTAACATAATTAGGAATACCCTCCTAGGTCACACAGAGCCTGAAGTGAAGGAGTGAAAATATCCAAAGCTTTCACTCGTTAAGTTGGCCATTCCACTTGGGAATTCTTGATTATAGGATTTTGCTACTCTTTAGAGAGTTCTAAGGGTGTAGTGGAAAAACCCCAACACTATCAAAGTTGTTCATTGTTTGGTACTCTAGAAGATGAGTTTTAGAATTACTGTGTGTGTCTGTACAGTCTAGATGGACTAATGGAAGGTGTTCTATGTATGGAAGTTGTTGCATTTTCTACTGATGAATCTAAAGGCATCTGAGATGTTTTCTATTGTTTGGTGAAGCGTGTTATGTGTTCCACATGTTATCTTCTCATTGTAAAAGTGTGTAATTCATAGTTCATTTGTGTTTTCATTAGGTTTGGCTGACCTGCTATCTACACATCATGCGAAGGATATGTATCAATTTAGGAAACATGTGATTGATTTGAGATGTTGTTTTGGGTCTTGTTTAAGTGTTGGTTTGGTCTACTATCATTATCTTCTACCACGAGAATTTTGACTTGCCAACCTAATTTGAATTTGTAAAATGAAGCGTGTGTAGCTGACCTTGGAAAAAGTTTCTAAGGTTTAAGATGGTATAAAAACAAGTTGAGATGTTATGGATTTATGTATCAAGAATGCCAAAAGTGTGAGAAGCAAGAGTGTACTAAAGTAAATTAAGGCAATAGTACATTAATATGTTAGACTCCTGAAAGTAGTGAGCTGATGGTGTCTGCAATCTTTGGATCAAGGCTGGAGATGTGTGTAATTTGTTGTGGTGGATTTTTTTGTTATTGGCAGTGAGCCTTGTATCTAAACAATGAGTCCTTTTGGGCAGTGAGCCCTTTGGCAGTGAGCCTCTTTTTAATTATTTTTGGAATTACTTTATATTGTGAGTTAATCCTCACTGTGGTTTTTCCCTTATTGGGTTTTTCACGTAAATATTGTATCTGTTATGTTGATTTTGCTTTATATTATGTGCATTTCATGTTCATATTTAATAACAAAATAAAGTGGATGTGAAGTTGATAAGTGTTTGGGATTTGTGTTTAAGTTTTCTGACAACTGATTCACCCCCCTTCTTAGTTTTCTTGTGCCTTTCAACATTTTTTGGAAGTAGGAAATAAAATAATTAATAGGGAAAGGCTCCTTATCATATTTCCCTATTGTAATCCTTCGGCCTGCAATTTCTGCTAGATATCTTGGAAAAATGTGGACTCTGAATGCAATCTTAGTCTTATCATATTCCTCCTTGAGAGTGTTTTCATTGGTCTTAGGCATTCCATCACTCCATCTAGTGAGTTTGAAAACATGAGAAAATTCCTCCTTGGTAATTTTTACCATTTCCTTCCCATTTTATGTTGTTTTTGTTCTTGTAACTAGGTCCTAATTGGTGGCCACTGCTTTGAGAAAATCAACGTCCATATTGACATTGGTCACAGTCAACTTCCCCAGGTCACAATTCCAAGGGTTACCTACTGGAATACCCATGTTTCTATTCTTGAACCATTTGCATCATAAAAAGTCACAAAAATTCAAAAATTACATAACATTTTACATCATAGGTTGCATTAGGATTAGTTTCAATCACTATATAATATCTACATTAAAAAATGCATTCATATTTGTTATTTGCATTGTCATACATTTGAACTTGAATTAAAATGAGCAATTATGGAAAATAGTCACTGTCAAAGCCGTTTAGAGATAGAAACAAAATTCTTAAACAAAAATTTAAGCACTCAATTTTTTAGTTTTCAAAAACCCCTATCAAGGACTCAAATTCCCTTGGGCACCTCTATCTTTGTATAATTGAATCAACAAACTTTTTCACAAATTTTTGTCCCAGATTGTTTAGTCCATTAGTGCTTGCAGGTTTCTATTTTGGAATTCATAATTGCATATTTTTAGGAATCTTGCATATAGTTCATAAAGGTGAAAGAAATTGCATTATTGGGTTTCAAATTTTCATTTAAAAATCATCATTTCTAGGTCTTTGCATCTTAAAATCAGTCAATTTGTGCATTTCATATTAGAAAATTGCGTTCAAAATTGTCATTTCTTGTTCAAATAGTATTACATTCTTGCATTGGCATAAAGTAAGAAAATTTTAGAAAAAAATTCACTGTTCAAACCTTTTGGAACTAGATTTGGAATCCTTAAATAGAATCACACATAGTCAACTTTTGAATTTCTATAAAATCAGACCAGGAAACAGATTCCCTTGGGTGCCTCTATCTTTTTACTATTGAATGAACCAATTTTTGCATAGACCTATATTGTGATATTCTCTATCTACTTCTATTGTTTGATTCCTATTTCTAGCTATCTTTTTTTTTGTGTTGGTTTGCTTTCCACCTTAGGTACATAATTTTTTGAATTTTGTATGAGTTTCATGACCTAGTCTCCTATTACCAACACTTCAATGAGATGTAGTTCTATACTTATGGCATCCCACATTGTTGTTACATCTTTTATGGATCCTAGATCTTCCAAATCTTTCATGCAAAGAATTTTCAATACTCAACCCATTTTGGACTCTATCCTTGATATTAATATACTAATGACAACCTTACAAACATGTATTTTAATTGTTGTTGAGACTAAGGTTTCCCATGCTCCTAAAGATAAATTGAAAAAATTGTACAAGGACTTAGAAATACTTCAAGATTTTGTGAGTAATGACTACTTCATTGGTATAGTAGTTCCTATAATTGATAACATGAGGAAATTGATTAATGATGATCAAGGATTATAGGTTTTACGTAGCCTAACCTATATAGTTGATAATAATGCACCTATAATGGCTAGTTGCACACAAAATTTGCGATATACTCAAAGTCAAGGAGGAAGTCATGTCTCCCTCCCTACAACTGTAATCTCTATTCCTACATACACAAACCAAAATGTTTCTTAAAAAATACAACAAAGCATTGGTATAACTCCAATAATATACCTTTCTACTAGAAATCCGTATGGTTTTGTATCTTCCCATGTCACACCACAATTTTCATCCCCCCTCATAAATTTGCAACATAGTAGACAACCAAGCACATACACACTTCCACCATAGTCACCACATTCCCAAAACATGTCAAACAATGATTCCATCATCAACCAAATTTTACAAAATATAACCTCATTTCAACAAAAAATCTCAACCTCGAACCAAAACCAAAATAGAAAACCATCATAGTATGTCAAAAGGACCCAATTGTCACTTTAAATATTGAAATCACAAATGTCACAAAACATAGAGGTATCCTAGTTTGACAAGTAAAATGGTAAGGGATACAATAGAAATCATGTATCAACATATACAATCCTGTGTATTCACTTTATTTTTGAGGATAAACTCCTAGCTAAACTCGTTCTTATGTCATTGAAGGATATGGCTCTAGAATGGATTTTTTCATTACCGAATAATTTAATCCACTCATTCAATGAGCTTCTTGATGCATTCCTCAATCATTTCCAAGTAAACATTGGTCTTAATATTAACATAACTAATTTAATGTGATGCAAATAAAAGAAAAATAAAAAGGTCACATAATTCATAAGCTGCTATCAGTTACTTTATTCATAGATCAATCTTACTCTTCTTGATGTGAATTCCCAAAGAGTGTTCATTGAAAAATGCAACCTAACATAAGGGAAAAAATATTACTAATGAAACTTCCATCCTTCATACATTTTTGTATGAACATTCACAATTATCAAAATTCATTTAGTCAATATGAATAGATATCTTCATCGACTCCTACTGAGAAGTTTGAATCCATACCTCAAAACAACTCTTAACCATCTAAGAAACAAAACAATAACTTTATCAAGTTTCATACACTCAAATAACCAACCACATTGAGCCTCAAGTTGTTTCCATAAGTTCAACCACGTACCAATTTAGACCAAAAGATAGGCAATTTACCCGGTTACTTGACACCCTTCATTCAATCATGTTGAAAATTTTGAGTAATCTGAACTTAATATGATTTCCTCCCATTAGACCTGTGGACACAACCAAACCTTTACCCCCAAGCTACAATCCAAATTCCTTTTGTCAATATCATCGCACAAGTGGACATGATATCGGATGATACATGCATCTTAAACATCAAGTTTAATTTACCTCATTGATTCTAATCACATCCAATTGGGTGGTGCTAATCATCAAGGGAATAAGTCTATTTCCTTGCCTAACCAAAACTTTTAGATTTTTTACCAATCTTATGCCAAACCATTCATCCAACTTTAGGCAATCTTGTGATGTTAAGAATAATGAGATGAATATTGATAATACTAATGATATGAGTGGTCATATGAATCATGATAATGGTAATAATGATGAGAAGGAAGTAGATATCATGGTTTCTTTAATAGATGTTCAACCTCATAAGGGCCAAACCACTGTGTTACCTGACATTGCATTCACCAATAGTGATGTATCCTAACATGCACATGATGGTCCTCTCTACATTTTTGGTTGTATAAATGACAAACTTGTACATAGCATAATCATTGATAATGTTTGTGTAGAGAACTTGATCACTAAGGAATTATTTGTGAAAGAGCTTTATCAAGATTCTTATGAACAATCAAAAGCATGGTTGAAAACTCATGATGGTTTTTCTCACCCTATGATAGATTCGATAACTCTTCCTCTTAAATTTAGGCCAAAACAGTAAGATGTATCATTCTCCATCATCCTGATGTTGGACCAATTATTTGTGAAGCTAGGCTATCCATGGTTACAATCCATGAATGTTGTCCTGTCAGTTATTCACAAGTGCATATAGTTCCATTTTGAAAATAAGATGTTTATAGTGCATCATAGTGGGTTTAATCCTTTTTCTTCCCATGGGAAATTTTCATTGGATTTATTCTAGAATCAACCTATGGAACCTATAAAGCCTCATGAATATTTCATTTTCAAGTCATTTCCAAATTTTAAGGTAAAGAACATAACAAAGTTATCCCTTAGCAATATTCCTAAGAATGATAGGTACATGGTTGTTCTAATATAGAGCAGGGTGGAAGATCACAAACCAACTCAAAACTAACTCAATAAACCAAACTTTTTAGACTTAGAACCCTAATTTGGTGGGTTTCTCTCACAATCTTCCTATTCCCCTAGTAGTACTCCGCAACCGGTTTTTCCAACATAATTTCCAAAATAGACCTCTTTCCCAAAATATGAGCACAGTTTTGAGTACCCTTTATGGCATTTGAAAACATATCTAATTTTTAGGTGGGGTTTTTTGGAACACTAAGGGAAAATTTTGACTACTACTCTTTGAACTAGGCCTAATTAGGCTTATTCCACTAGGTCACAACAAGGTTTTCACACTCCATGGTTCAAATCTCCATTCCCATGGCTCAGATACATCATATGGTTACTATAAAATCCTTTCCAAGCAATTTAAATCACTACCTAAGAATTCTTCTTCAAACCCTAACTCCTATGCATCTCCTAAGCCTAAAACATGAGGTTTTTTGAATAGGGCATCAACAAATTTGCATCAACCTTCATCCCCTACTCTTGCAACATTGTGAAAAAAGATTGAACCTACTTACATCCATTCAGCCAAGTTTTAGTCCAATTCATTGGTGGAATGGAGAGAAATTCATTTTACTTGCCTCAAACCAACCCTAAACTAGGTTTCCAGACAATCTTAAGAAAAAAGTGCTCGAACATGCTCAAAATTTGATGAAATCAGATGAAAATAAGTGAAACAAAAATAGATTCACTACATTATCTATTCCAATGGATTTTAAACCACTTCCAGGCTGTACAGGGTTGTACCACACTGTGTAGCAGCAAAAAAAACCTTGAAAATGCAAAAAAATAGAGTTTTAATATTGTTCAATCTCCAAAACAACTACTAGAACTTTGTCTCAACCATTCCAAGAGTTATTTAAACATTTACAAGATAAAACTAATTGTTCTCCAACTTCCTTTTGAAATCCAACCGTTCAACTTCCAACATAACCCAAAAATGCGAAGTTGCTTGTGCAACTTCTGCGACTTTTTGCAACATAGAGCAACTTTGTACATTTTGACCACTTGACCCAACCTAGACCCCTAAGACACTATTCATACCCTTAAAAACATGAAAAATTGTCCAAAGGACCTTATTACATCAAGGAAACACAAAAACCAAAACAATGCATGGAGTATCATGGGTGCTCCTACACCATGTTCCTCCTCTCCCACCTATTATGGATGAGACCATTCCCCAAGAAAAGAACCTTGCAACTAACCAAGGTAAGTATGTTGCAATTAATCCACCCATCTCCTATAAAATACCAAGAGACTATTCAACAAACAAGACAACTGAGAAGGGAGGTGTGAATTAGTTGTACCTTAAAACTTCAAAAACCCTCACAAACATTTAGATCCAATTAACCTTTAATCTGTTAGAATGATTTATCATGAAAGTAAGTAATAGAAACTGAACCACATCAACACCATGAAAAAAGGAACACTAGGTTTGTGTGGAAAACCCAAGATGGAAAAAACCAAGATGAGGATTAGCTCACAATATAAAGTAATATCAATGTTGAATACAATAAGGATAAATGTTGGAGGGTTCACTGCCCAAAAGAAAAAAAAGAAAGGCTCACTACCAGAATAGAAAAGAAGATAAAGAAGAGTGTTACAATGATAAATCCATCTCAAATCAACATGAAAATCCACCACAACATCAACAACACCTTCTGCTCACTACATTCAATAATCTAACACATAAAATAGCATACTGCATTACACAAATCCTCACCGTATAGATCTGCACTTCACATCATTCACATCTCTGACATGTATCTTATCATCCCTCAACAAATCAACTCATATTTATACCATCTCCAGCCTTAAAACATTATCCAATGTTGGTTATACACATCAACCATGTAAATTAAAATTAGGTCAATACCAAAACATTCCTGTGGTGGAAAGGAATGAAGGTGGACCATAAAAAACCTTAGCTAGGACCTAAATACACTCATACACACCATGCCATGCTTCCAAAAACATGAAAGAAACTTCACAAGTAGTGTAAACACCCAATGTTGATTGAACCTATGTTAGCACCATTAACACTTAAGTACATGCTTCCTCAAATTTAAAGATAACTCATAGACACCGCATAGCACTTGAACACAATCTAGAATATTCCTCAAACACCCTAGAAACCAACAAATTCCTTTGCAACAATTTTCACTTGAAGAATTGACACACCTACTACACTCAAACACCTCTACCATACACTACAATTCAAGAAACCAAGTTCCAAAGCACCAAACCATGAACAACTTTGTCTGAAGAAAGATACACACACTAACAACAACCTTATAGATATGTGATACTTGAAGCCACTCTATGGATAAATTTGAAGCAAGAACATAATTTCTCCAAGACACCTCTACTATATAGAGTTCACATATTGGTGAACACACCTTCCTCTACAAAAGGATCCCACATACCAAATTTTGAATGAAACGTGTGGTCTCTAAACACCTCTTATCCACATATCCAAACTTCACAAGCATATATTCAAACCATAAGAAATGTGGAGCCAATCCAAAACACTACTCTATAGCACTAAACACATTGCAACACATTGTTTCCTCTTTTTATTCATTTTTTTCAAAATCACTTGGAAACCAAGCACTAGAGAAACATCCTCAACATCTTCAGTAACTCAACCATACATCCATAAGAAAAATCTTATCAACACAAGACTAGAGGTTGACATCAATATCTTACTAATGAAAACATAATGAAAGTAATCAAAGCATCATCAAAGACAACAATGACAACTCAATACCAACTACACATCCTTGCAAGAAACTCCTTTTCAT
Source organism: Sequoia sempervirens (assembly GCA_007258455.2). Classification (NCBI taxonomy): domain Eukaryota; kingdom Viridiplantae; phylum Streptophyta; class Pinopsida; order Cupressales; family Cupressaceae; genus Sequoia; species Sequoia sempervirens. Next base: position 8,548 of record VDFB02349156.1, read on the forward strand.
CAATGACAACACCAAATCTTGTTGACATCAATGAAAACACCAACTAATCATACTTGTAACAATCTCCCCCTTTGTCATTGATGAAAACACATGATGTGAAAAACCATCAACAATAAAAACAAATCTCTAATCATCAATACTTTTCTCCATACCCAATCATTATCTATTTTCTTTACTTTCTTCCCCATACACAACTAACTAATTACTCTCTTTCTCCCAGCTACACTTTTCTCTCCCCCATTTTCAACTGAACATTTTTCATATTTCTTTCTCTACTTAGATATTTTTCATATTTTACTTCTCCCCCTTTGACATCAATGGAAAAGGAAAAATTATTTGCATCATTCATTCTCCCTTTGAAATTAATCATACTATTCAATATTGATCCATAATTTCCTTTCCTTTATAGCTCTGCATACTCCCCCTTAGGAGCACACACCAAATTGCATCAATCAGCAACCACTACATAATGACAACACTCACTCATCTTGACTATAACAATAAAAAATGCCACTACCTACTCCCACTAAGAGGTAGCCAACAACAATAGTCTAGACAAAAGAATGAATCTTGAGATCCACTAGATTGATGCATGTCCTTATGCATCTAGTTCAAAGGAGGGGAAATAACCCCCAAAATCTCCCAAATATACTCAAAAGTATCATTAGGAAGGGCCTTAGTAAATATATTAGCAACTCGATCCTTTGTAGGCACATTCTCAAGCTTTAATTATTATCTACAACCTTCTCTCTCAAAAAGTGAGCGGATTAAGATATTCTTTGTCCTTGAATGCATTACTAGATTATTTGAAATATTGATAGCACTTGTATGATCACAAAAAATAGAAATTGGTTCATCATATACCACTCTAATATCCTCTAATGTTTCCCTCATCCATAAAACTTATGTACAACAAGATGTTGCAATTTATTATTCCTCTATAATAGATAAAGATATTGAATCTTGTTTATTACTTAGCCATGACACCAATCTACATCCAAGAAAGAATACACCACCACTTGTAATTTTTTTGTCATCTGCACAACTAGTCCGATTTTCATCTCCGTAAGAACTCAGAGTAAAGTTAGTATCCTTTGGATACCATAAGCCATGATCCAGAGTTCCCTTCAAGTATCTGAATATCCTCTTCACTATTGCAACATGTGAATCTCTAGGATCTTCTTGAAATCTAGCCACAAGAAAAACTACATGCATGATGCATGGTCTAGTTAGATATAGCAGTCCTCCAATAATTGATTTATACTTGCTCTAGTCAACCTCAGGAGATTCACCATTCTTGCTCAGCATGCAACTAGTAACCATAATGGTACATACTAGTTTAAATCTTAAATTCCAAACTTCTTCAACATTTCCTTGACATACTTTTATTTTGAAAACAAAATACCTTTATTTGTTTGATTGATTTGTAGCCTAAGGAAGAAATTCATCCCCCCAAACATAAACATTTCAAACTCGTTTTGCATCTATTTTGCAAATTTCTTACACATAGCTTCATTTCCTTTAAAAATTATGTCATCAACATACACAACCACAATTAAGATTTTATAATTTTCAACTTTGAAGTAGATATTACTATCTATGGTACCTTTATTGAATCCTTGTTGTAACAAATAACTATCTAACCTTGCATACCAAGCTCTGGGAGCTTTTTTCAATCCATATAATGCCTTCTTCAATTTACATAACATATCTAGTTTATCTAATAACATGTAAACTTCTTCTTCCAATTCTTCATTCAAGAAAGGAGATTTCACATCCATCTGATATACTTTGAAATATTTATTTGCTTCAAAATCCAAAAGCATCTTGATAGCTTCCATTCTTTCCACCAGAGCAAATTTCTCCTCAAAGTCTATTCATTCTACTTGTGAGTAACCTTTACATACAAGCCTTGCCTTGTTTCTAACCACTTCTCCATTATCATTCAGTTTGTTGCTAAATAACAGCCTTGTTTCAATCATATTATTGTTTGTTTGTCTTGGGACAATTTCTCAAGTCTTATTCTTCTCAATTTTCATTAATTATTCTTCCATAGCCTTGATCAAATACTCATCCTTGCATGCTTCAATCACTATTTTTGGTTCAACTTCAAAAAGTAAACATATATTTACCTATTCTTCAACAAATTTCATTCTTTTCAGTACACCTTTGCTCTCATCACCAATGATCTATTCTTTATAATGATTCTTCTACACATACTTAGGAGTTTTAGGAATCTTTTCTGGAGCTTCTTCCTCTTCAATCTGCACTTCTTTTTCCTTAGATTTTTCTTCTTCTTTGCAAGTAGACTCATTTGATTTATATCCATCTATTACCACTAAATTATTCTATATGTCTTCATCAACTTTGAAACTTGCACTCTCAATAATCTTTCTTATCCTCTTGTTGTAGCATTAATAAGCTTTGATTTTAGTAGAATATCCAAGGAAGATACATTCATCAGAACTTGCATCAAAATTTCCTAATTCTCTTCATCTCTTCTAATATAGCATTTTCTTCCAAACACTCTGAAGTATTGGACAGTAGGAATCCTTCCATACCATTGTTCATAAGGAGTCTTTGTGTTGTTTGTTCTTTCTTGCACTCTGTTAAGTATATAAATAGTAGTATGAATTGCTTCTCTCCAGTAGACTTCTGGTAGATTTGCATATTTCACCATTGTTCTTTCAACTTCTTGAACAATCCTAATCTTTCTTTCAACCACTCCATTCTACTGATGAGTCCTAGGGTCAGATAAATTCCTCTTTATTTCATGATTCTCACAAAATATGTCAAACTCATTTGAGGTGAACTCTCCACCTTTTTCAAATCTCAAAAATTTTATTTTCATATCCATTTCATTAACAACCATAATTTTGAATGTTGTAAACTTATCTAGGGCTTCTAATTTTTCTTTGAGAAAAGGAACCCATTTCATTCTAGAATAATGATCAATCAATAGCAAGAAATACATGTCACCTTGAAGACTTCTTACTCTGGTACGACCACACAGATTTGTATTTACCAATTCCAACAATCCAATAGAATATTTTTTCTTGACTTTAAAATTTCTTCTTTCTTTCTTTCCAACTTGACATTCCTTATAAATAGCATTGATAGGCTTTTTAATCATTGGAAGATCTCCCACAACTTGATCTAAACTGATTATCACTAGGATATCAAAATTGATGTGGCACATTCTTCTATCATAGCCAACTCTCAATGATTTGAGTCATGAAACAATAACCATCGACACCTTTGAGCTGATAGAAATTTCCATCTGTCTTTCTTCTAGGTGTAATCATAAATCCAGAGCCTTTTCTGATCTCACAACCATCATCCTAAAGAATAAGATTGTATCCCTTGCTACACATTTTTCCAACACTCAAGATGTTATGTCCTAATCCCTTAACATAGTAAACATCATCAGTATTATGCTTTCCATCAAAACTAATTGAACCTTTTCCACATATCTTAGCAAATGTATCATCACCAAACCTAACAAGTCCTTCATATTTTTCAAGTTTAAAAAAATTACTCTTATCACTGGTCATATGATTGGATCAATCACTATCAATGATCCAATAGTTCCTCTTATCTAGCATGAAAAGCAGATACCAAAGTTCCTTCAGTTTTAAAACTTGCTCTTAGAGCCCTTTCCTTCACACATCTCTCAGAGTTAGTAGAAATAGATTCATCTTTTAAAGCCATGAACAAGAATTCACCATCATCATCATCTCCATAATCAAATTCATCATCAAATATACTTTCATATTCTCTAACATAATAACTTTTCTTAATCATCTTACTTTTGTTCTCCCTATTCTTGTTATTCAAAGCCATGTTTTGACATCTAGAAGCATAATGACCTTTCTTTCTACAAATGAAACATTTGAAAGACAACTTACCATTGTACTTCCTAGTACCCTTTTTCATTTGTCTCATAAAGTTAGCTTCTAAATCATCAAGATCCTCTTGATCTAATTCCAATGTCTTCTCTAATTTGCTAGCCTTAAAAGTAGTCTCAACTTTTGCACTACTTGTACCAAATTCTCTCATTTCAAAAGTAGTTAAAGAACCATACAACTAATCTTTGGTATATTGATTCAAATTTTTTAATTCTTCAATAGAAGAAACTTTATGAATATAAGCTTTAGGAAGAATTCTAAGTACCTTCTTTACCACTTATTCTTTTAGTTCTCCACCAAGACCTCTAATGTCATTGTCAACTTCATCCACCTTCTATAGGTAGCTTGTGATGTTTTCATCTGAAGAAATTCATAGGGCCTCAAACATAATCTTCAAATTATGAAACTTATCTTGCTTTATCTTATCATCTCCTTCATAAATTCTTTCCAACTTTACTCAAATTTCTCTAGCAGTTTTCATATTCATAACTTTCACCAATTTAGAATTAGAAAGACCAATTAAGAGAGCATACCTTGCTTTACCATTTTTTTCATAGGACTTGATCTCATCATCAGTTCTCAGACCATTTGTAGGTGTAGTATATCCTCTTTCAATAGACTTCTAGGTTTCAAATCCAAGAGAAACTAGAAAACCTCCCAACCCTGTCTTCTAGAATGCATAATCTGATCCATCAAATACATGATCATCTTTCTTTTGCTCCATCCTAGATCTACCTCATGTGGTTAAGCTTTCTTCTAAGGAACCTTGCTCTGATACAAATTTTTGAATGCACAAGACAACTAAGTGGATGGGGAGTGAATTCATTGTACTTTAAAACTTCAAAAAGCCTCACAAAAATTTAGATCCAATTAACCTTTAATCTATTAGAACAATTTATCATGAAAGTAAATAACAAAAATTGAAACACATCAACACCATTCACAAAGGGACACAAAATTTATGTGGAAAAACTAAGATTGGAAAAACCATAGTGAAGATTAGCTCACAATATAAAGTAATATCAACACTAAATACAACATGGCTCATTGCCCAAAAGAAAGAAAGAAAGGCTCACTTCCACAATAGAAAATAATATAGATAAGAGTGTTACAATGATAAATCCATCTCAAAGCAACAAAAAATTCCATCATAGCATCACCAACAACTTCATAGTCTTTTTGAAGAATTGTAGACACCTTTTTTCTCACTACATTTAGTAATCTAACACATGAAAAGTCATACTGCATTACAAAAATTTGTATCCTACAAATATGAACTTCACATCATTCACATCTCTCACATCTATCTTATCATCCCTCAATAACTCAACTAATATTTATATCATCTTCAACCCTAAAACATCCTCCAAGGTCAACTATACACCTCAATCATGCAAATTCAAATTAGGTCAGCACCAAAATATTCCCACAGTGGAAAGGAATGAAGGTGGACCACATCACACCTTCTATATAGGACCTAAATCCAATAATACATGTCATCTAATACATCAAAGAAACTTCATAAGTAGTGTAAACACCCAAGGTCAGTCAAACCTATGTTAACACCATTAACACTTAAGTACAAACTTCCTCAAATTCAAAAATGAATTGTGAACACCACATAACACTTGAACACAATCTAGAATATTCCTCAAAAACCTTAGAAACCAACAAATTTCTTCACAATAATTTTATCTTCAAGAATGTACACAACCAATACACTCAAACAACTCTTCCATACACTACAACTCAAGAAATTGACTTCCAAAGCACAAAACCATGAACAACATCATTTCAAGAAAGATACACACATTATCAATACCCTTCCAGATCCACAATACCTGAAACCAATTTATAGAGAAATATAAAGTAAGAAAATTTCTCCTAGACATCTCTACAATATACAATTCACAAACTGATGAACAGACCTACGGCATAGCGATCCAACATACCAAATTTGAATGAAACGCCTCTAAACACCTCTAATCAATATATCTAAACCACATAAGAAAATATTGAAGCTAGAAAAAATGAAGAGCCAAACTAGAACACTACTCTGCAACACTAAACACACTGCAACAAATTTTTTCCTCTTTTTATTCAATTTTCTCGAAATCACTTGGAAACCAAGCACTAAAGAAACATCCTCAACATCTTCAGCAACTCAACCATACATCCATAAGAATAATCTTATCAAAGAAAACTAGAGGTTGTCATCTGTAGCTTACTAATCAAGCATCATCAAAGACAACAACAACTCAATACCAACTAAACATCCTTGCAACAAAATCCTCATATAGTTGGCATCATTGACAACACCAAAGATTTTTGACATCAATGACAACACCAAATAATCATACAAGTGCAACATAGACAATCAAATGATTCATTTTGTTCCTCTAAAGATAAAATGTGTATAGACCTAAAGAGATAGTGGTTTCCCAATCTCCGATGGTTCCTTCAATTCCTCCCTTATGAATGAAAAGAAACTAATGGTCAAGAAACCCACTCCTACCCCATCATAAATTCAAAACCATGCAAGAAGAAACTAAAATTGTAAAGATCGTAGGTGTAGGCATCGTGCTATCACTCATCAATTGGAAGAAAATAATAAACAAATGCATGATAATCTACAACCTATGGAGACAACTCAAGAAGACATACAACTTCCACCAAAACAAGACAGAGAACCAAAATAAGAAGTGAACTAAAAAAATTCAACTGTAATTGTCATAAAACCTCCCATTGTGATTAATTTAGATGATGAAGATCAAATTGCTAAAATTGATAAAGAGGTGCATAATGATCTTAATGTTTTATTTTACAACAAATGAATTTAAATGGGGGAAATTATGATGATACTCTTGATGAGAGTGACCCATCACATGTTGAACCTAGAGATGCTCCTATTATGACACTTTTTATAGTTTTTTTAGCTATTTATCTGCCTTCCCTATATGATGAGCAAGATTAGGGTGCATACAACCTACTTTAGGTTGGCTCACATGTGTGATAAACTTTTATGTTTGTTTTATGTGTTCTTTGTGTTTTCTTGCACGTGATGTGATTTACCATGTTGTGTTGCTTGGTGTGTCTTAGGATTTGTGAGTTTTCTTTGGATGAACCTTGTTGCTCCATTAGCACAAGGATACAAAGGAAACAAACATATAATGATATTCTTCTATTTGAATCTTCATTCTTCTATATGTTGTTGTTTAATAGAAAAAGTAGGGTTGACCAACATAAGATGATAAACCACTAATGCTTTCTCCTATTAAAACATTCAATTATGAAAGCCAAAAGATGCAAATAACAATTATAAATGATACCTAACTGTTCTAGAAACTATGAGGGAAGTTTTTAGAGCATAAAAAGTTGTGTACCTTGTCAAAAACTTTCTTTTTTTAAGCTACATAGGACTCATTCGCCTTTAGTGGTGAATGGGTCCCTGTTAGGGTTTTTGAAATTAAGATCAAGGTCTTGTTCCTTGATTTTTGTACTCTCAAATTCCCATTTATTAGATTATGTAAGTCTATAGATAATTATGTAGCTTCAAATCTTTGATTTTTTACTTTAGATGACAACTCTTGCAACTTTACAACTTTGACAATTTTGCTCCAAACTTGCTCCACTTGATCTTCAAACTATAAATATGCAATCACACACTCACAAGGAAGAAAAACTTATTGTTTGTTAGTGAATAGGGTTTTTCCTCAGTCAAACCCCTTGTAGGTAATTAAAACCAAATGAAGAAATAAATGAAATGAAATGCTTGAAATGATGCAATGTAGATACCTTGGATGATGTCTTGTGAAACAAATCTGAAATCTAACATGTAGTGGCTATGAAGAATGTAGGTATTGGATCCTTGAATATGATGTGAACAATGCTTGCAAGTAGAGCTTCAATGCTACATGCACTTCTTTAGTTCAACAACATGAATGAATGCATAAAGCCCTTGTCATGATGAATTGATCTTGAATTGTTGCAATAAACTTTTGAAATATGCATTGAAATGCCTTGAAAATGCTCTTGTAATGATAAATTGAACTCTTGAAGGTTTAGAATGATTTTCTAGGATGCTTCATAAAATTGCTAGGTCAAACTATGTGAATTAATCCCTTATTTATACTAAATTAGGAGATTAGCCCCAAAATTCAAAAAATTAAGGTCATGTTAGGACTTTCAAATTTTGCAAATTTGAAGTGCCCATTTCAAAAATTTTGCCTTTGCACACTCATAAGTGCACCTAACAAATCTGCCCAAATGACCTACTTTGGAGGGTCATAATTTGGTGCCTATTGATTTTTGTGCAAAACCCCTTGGTGGACCCACTCATGTGAGATACGTGAATGTGCATGTCAATTTTCAGCTTCTCATGATGAGTTTTGGCAAGGTTTTGAAAAGCAAAGCTAGAGGGTTTTGGCACTTTTCTGTTGTTTCCAAACGTCCAGTTCTACAAAGTAGCCTCTTGTTTGAGCTTGCATTTTGCAACTGGATGACTGTCATGACAGCAAGACTGTTGCTCTTTATTCTCCATACATTCATGTTCTCCCTGGTCCAATTTTAGAGCCTCATGATTTGATTTGCTATTTTTTCCAGGTTGAAATCAAATGCAATTTGTCCTAATTTTACACCTGCATTTTCAAAATTGTTTCAAGGTGGTCAACTTTGACCCCTAATATCTAGTGAAGATTGATGATTGAAGAAAATTCCTCTTTCACACATGCTCAGTGTACTTAAATGAGATTAATTTTCCAATGGTAGCTCGCTAGGATTTGATTTGATATTTTTTCAAAGTGGTGATTTGGTGAGTTTTAATTGACTTTGAACAAGTGCAGTTGCAAAAAAGTTTAAGCACCTTTCCTGATTAATATCTTTCACCTCGGTATCTCTTTTTCCAAACCGTCTTTTGCACTCCATTCTTAGGTTGAATTTCTACATTCCTATAAGTTTTCATTAGCCCAGGAGGTCGTTTGACTATTTTTCCAAGGTGATTCCAAAGCCAACTTGACCAATTTTGACCATTCTGCAAAATGCCTGAAAGCACGTTTTAATGATAACCCACTTCAAAATTTCACTTCTGATGCATTCAGAATCAGTGTCATGTAAATTTGAGCATTAAATTTGTTTCAAAATGAAAAAAAAATTAGCCAGGCCCACATGAGGACTCGTCATGCTTTGCAAATTTATGAGGGAGAGTCAAGATGTGTGTTGTTTACAAAGTTTCATTGATGCCCTTTTGAAGATTCTTTATAGTTTTAGGGTTCAAGAGGTTGAATGCATTGACTAGTTTATTGAAATGCATGAACTTGGGTTTGTGATTTTGTTATCTGAAAGTTTAAAGCCATCTTGTTTTGCTCAAAATTCCTCAGTGTATTGGCATTGTTGATAGTGCTAAAGTTTATTATGATCAGATTGGATACGTTAGTCCTATTGAGGTAGATGGAAATGATATATCAGTAGTTCATTTGCAGCCACATGACACAAATAAATCAAGCAAAATTCTCAGATATTTGGATGCTAGTGAAAGAGAGTAACTATGCTAATGAAATTCTTATATCTGATGTATTGTTCTTCAGTGATCTTAAATATTGTTACAATGCTGATCTTAGTGAAAATGAATATACCTAATTTGATCCTAAACAAGCATTCTTAAGGATGAGCAAGCTCTTGAGGCAAATCAAGAGCTTTTGCTTGTACTAGTTCAAAGAGGGCATACCTCAAGGAGTGGAACATCTCAAGGGTAAAAGGATAATATAGAGATGAAAATGTTTCATTTTAGCTACCATTCAATAAGGTCACAACACAATCTAGTACCACCAAGTTTGAACAACCAGATGATATTGAAAATAAAAAATTAGTCAGTCTCATTAGATCTTTTGATCAAGTGGATGCGTATCTAGGAGAAGAGAAGCAACTCAAGTTTAAAATGCTTTTCATCTAGAGTTAGAATCTGTGAGGAACTTACTTGTGGTAGATAGAACACAGCAAGAGGGAGTTATAATGCAAAGAATGATGGCAGCTAGTGTTTGCATCGTAAATGATCAAACTTGTTTGAGGGAACTATTTTAACATTGCATTGATATCTAAACACAGATATTGGTTGCGCATGGGGGAAACCAATGCACATGGAAGGGGGACACATTGACAGTAGTATAGCATCTTCTTTGACTTCTCTTTCAAATTGTAGAAGCAGAAGGCATCTAAAGTGGATGGGAATGTTTGAACAAAGTATAGAGACCCATCAAAGCAAAAAAACAAGGAAATGATTGCTGCAAGTGGGGCAATAGCCACGCACCAACAAACAGGGGCATCGTTTTCAAGTAAAAGGAGAAACAATTAAGGCTACATAAGATGAATCAATATGCAAATCGAATTGGAGACAAGGTCAATTTCATATTGCAAATGAAATTTGCATACAGTATATGAAGAGGTTGCTGTGTGGAACATTGGAATGAGGCATTGAAGTCTATCAAAGTACAAATGATAGTAGACTATCTATACTTGTAGCTGTTGGGAAATGTAATTTCTCCCTCAAATGAGATGTAAAAATATTAATTAAATTAGAAGTTTCTAGAGGTTCCAGCTGGACTAGAGATTAGGAATAAAGTAAAATTTGGTAAAGTTCTAGAAGTTATTTTTATGTCGGTTAGGGTTGGATAAATTCTAGAAGTTTAGGGTTAGGTAAATTCTAGAAACTTATTTTATGTCGGCCAAGATAAAATAATAAAAATAATGTGTTAGCCTATATTCTATATTATTCTAAATGTATCTAAAGTCCTCTATATAAGAGGTAGATGTAAACCATTTTTGTACAAGCAATTAAATACAAATATTTTGAGCAGCAATTCTTGTTTTATTTGTGTGTGTGTTTATTCATTAATTGTTGAGTTTATATTTGCTTATTAGTGTTGATCTGTATCCATCCACGCTATCAGTAGCTATTGGTAGCATCTTTGTTTCGATGCCTTTTGTAGGTTGTGAATCTCCACTAAAGCATGATGGAGGGGGTCACTTCGATGCTGGAAATGCTTCAAGCATGATAGGAAGTGAAAGAAGGGTAGTGACATAATGGCCTCGGGAGAAAACTTTGTTGAGAGCTTAGATATAAATTCTCAGCTACTATTTGACTATATAAATTCTCACAAAGAGCTCAAAGTAGAAGCAAAGTTTGGGACACTAGAAGATTATTTTTAATCTCTTCAGGAGGAGGAAAAGAAAGATCTGAATAAGGCAGTCCCAAAAGCTCAATGTGTTTACTTTGCAAGAGACATTTGGCCCTTGCAGTGAATGTGATCAAAATGGTTTGAGAAGTTGTAAGTTAAGGGCACCATGGTAATAGAAGAGGATTCCATCATACAAAATGAAAGAGGTTGATCGAGGGTTTGAAGCCCATGAATCACCACTTGAAGAGCTCAAGATGCTATTTAAATGGTGGCACAGTGACTATGAAATTTTTTTCTCCTATGGTGTGATTAGCATACAACCATGAGAAAGGCATGTACCAATTGAGAAAATGTATCAAAATGAAGCATGGCACAAAATAGATTGTTGAAAAATCTTCAGAGATTTTCAAGCAAAGGTGATGAAAGTGAGCTCAAACCATGGTGGAGATCTGGACATGGATTTTAAAATGTTTACACTGCAGATGGTGCAACATCATTTTGTAAGTGACTACATCTAGCAACATGTAATTTCAGACCAGAAGAGGCTGATGCAAGAGGCGTCTAGACTTGAATGCGCAGCCACACATCAAGGAAGAACATTCAATGCTTGTAGTGAGAGAGTATCAAAATTGCTACTATGGTGTTGTAGGGTGTGGAAATTCATCAAAAAGCCACGCAAAGGGACTCAAGACAATGAGGAAAGAAGGCATCAATGAGCCTCCATCAAAGTATTGAGAATGAAGTAATTCAATGTGTATACTCACACTGGGAGAAGGAGCTTGCACTTTGGAAAGGTATCAACAAATTGTTACAAGAAGTCCCATGCCACCATTTCCAAGGAGGGATTCATAGTGGAATGAAGGTAAAGATTAGGGAAAATAGGGGCAAATGAAATCAATGGCCAAAAAAAAATGTGAGATGCAGCAGAATCTCGGTCATTCCCTGCCATCTCGTGGGATAAAGATACGAGCTTGTTAGTGTTGTAGGGTGTGCGAGAAGGTCACGTGATGGAGGCATCGATGGTTTGATTTATAAAAACTTTTGTTTTTTTTTTTTAAAACAAGAAAAACATTTAAAAGCATATTGTTTCAAATTTAAAACAAAGGTCAAATATAAAGGTGGTCTCGAGAGATTCTAAAGACAGATTTTAAATATTGAACTAAAGCCCGAAGTAAAACAAATGAAGGCTTTTACCTTTTAAGGTGGGTTTATTAAAAAATATTTAAAATCATTCCTTTTAATATAAAATATTTAAGCTCTCCAATATTTTATAAGGAAAATGTTTTAAATATAAGGTGAAACCCATGCATTTTCAAGCAAAATTGGTCTTCAAATGTAAGGAGAAATTGAAGGCATGGGTAGGTAATATATTTTCTAAAAGACCCCACCATTTAAAAGGAAAAAAGTGTAGTTGGGAAGATAAAATGAAGAATGAATAGCATAGGGATATTTTATAAAGTGAATTTATTCACTTTATAAACAAGTATTATATGTTGGGCAAGTAAGTAAAATGGCATGGGATATTTTTATGAAATAAATTAAACTTTCACCATATGCAAAGTGAATTTAGCATTCACTTTATAAAAAGAGCCTTCTTTTGCTAGAGATGAAATTAAAAGTGTACCCACAACATTACAAAAGAAAAAATAAAGCTTTCACGAGAAAATTATTTTTTTCAATAGCAGGGTAAAATGGTGTTGGTTTTCACGGTGAAGTGATTTTTTCTATTGCAAATTGGTATGCAAGCAAATTCAGAGGTAAATTTTGTTGCAAAGGAAGAGAGAGGAGAGATTCTTTTCATTTCTGTTGATCAACGGTGGATGAAGATTCCAAATGGCATCTACAGATCAATTCTTGAGCTGCTTCTATTTCCTTTTATTCTCATTCTTCTCTCATTGTAAGGTGTTATGAATTTTTGTATGGGTTGGCTAGATAGAGAAATGTTGAGTCTGAGTTATGAGCTGAGTCTGTAAGCTTTAATTATTGATTTCATGAGTAAATATTAGCCATTTTGTGCAAGCAATTCATAAAATTTATCAAATTGTCTCCAGCTTTGTACATTTTTAGTCATATGAATTCAATAATACAAAGTATGTTTGAATTTGTGATCTCAATTTCCTAAGATTGTGTTATGTGTTCATGGTTCTATTTCAAGCAAGTAGTTAAATTACTTTGAGTAGATAAAAGTGATTTTAATTGTGTAGGGTGGATCTGGTAAGAAGAATTTGATTAAAAATAGGAGTAGATCTATTGGTGTAAGGCATTAACAGTTATGAATACACTAGTTGAGATCCATTTGTTGATGAAATTCTCTTTATAGATTTGATTCCATGGCCCAGAATTAGGCACAAACCCGTTATTTAGCTTAATGCATCTCAAAAACAAGTTTAAATTCAAAATCATTTTAAATCCTTATTGTTTTTTTGAGGTTTTGTGTTGATTTTTTCTTCCCAATTGTTGAGTGAGTGTTGATATACCAAGAATTTAGCCAGATTTGAAGTTGCCATCACTTTCTTTGGTGTAATTGAATTAGGAATTATTTGCTATAAAAAAGAAGTTTGTGTATAATTGAATTGAGTCTTTAGGAATTGTAGAGGTTGACCTACCTTGGTCCTTTACTGAATCTTGTCAGTTGGCCAAATCACTCTTTGAGCCTAAGTATAAGAAATTGGCTAATTCTTTAGGATTCATTGGACTGGTTGATTTGGAACACCAATAGGTCGACCCCAGATCTGGAAGTTAAAATAATTAAATTCCCACTAGAATTAAATTTGAAAAGGGGGTCCTCATTAAGGGAGGACTCACTCGCCACCTAGGGCAAATGGGTTCTAGCTAAGTTTTCTAGGACCTAACCATGTGGGGCGGAAGGAGCACCAAAAACCCATTTTAGATCAACTTAGAAAGTGGGGTCCTATTAAGGGAGGACCAATTCACCACCTAGGGTGAATGGGTCCTAGCACCATTTTCTAGAACCTAAATTTTTCAACTTAAATTATGTTTTATTATTTAAATTATGGGTGTTGGGATATATCTTTGAGAGGTGTCAAAAATAGGGTTTAAATTTGATTAAAAGGGTTAATTAATTCCAATTAACCACAATTAATTAAGACCACCCTAGATAAATGTGAAAGTGATTTATAACATTTTACAACACTTAAATAAGGTACATATTTAAATATTTTATTAAGAAGGGGCCCATTAAGCTTAATTAAGTAAATAAATCCTAGAAAAGTGTGAAAGTGTGTTATAGCACTTTACAACACCTTTGAAAAGGATTAATTAAGGGCATTTTTTAATCAAATAAAGGTCCTAGAATGATGTGAATTCATACGAAATATTACAAAACTATTCCAAGACACCACTAATTCATTTTTAATGTCAATTTTTAAACCAATGGAAAAACGCTACTTTTTTTATTACTATATTTTTCCCCCACTTTAGTGAGAGGATGACCCCAAGCCAAAATCACACTAAAGTAGACATTCAAGACACTTAAGTATGGAGCAATAACAAAGATACATAATCATACCCTGTCAAAGGCCAAGAAAAATAAAGAAAAACAAAGGATCAAGCACAACCACTCCAACGCGATGTGGAACAGGGTTGTTTGTCCATAACATATACTGCTCACTCTTGGGTAGTGTAACCTCATTCTATCCACTAGGTGAGTTGTCCCAATGAAGTAGAAAATGAGAATCATATTAGCCTCCCATACCATACTGAAGTTATCCTCCTAGCAACTTTGATAAGGCACCACAATGTAATGCTTTTGTAAATGCTTTTTGAATGTCATGTAAAATTTTGTTAAAGGGGATTTTGCTTTATTCATGTAAATGTATTCTTCTTAGGGAACATTATACCTAATGTCTTCGAGAGAGGAAAAGTAAAAAGTGTTAGATCTTCACTGATGGGATGCCTCATTCACATCATGCCATGACAGTAGATCACACACTCTTGGACAATATCAAACCCAATGGCACCACCAATAAGAGGACACATCACAAGAAAAGAGAAAAATCATGCCATGAAATTTTTCCAAAAGATGTTATCAATGTATGCCCCCACTTTAAAGTGGTTGCTATACCATCAATGTGAGAAATTTATTTAAATTAAAGCCAATATTTTTAGCCTAAGACATGAGAGATTTCCTCAAAAAACCTTATGACAAGTCATATGTTTTTGAAATAAGCTACGTCATGAAATAAACTACTAACCAACATAGGATACTTTACATGATTATAAACTGCTGAGAGGATATGAAACACAAATGGATATTCTATTGACTATTTCAATGCTTCATGAATAACAAGAATAAACTCACTTATACTGTTGCTTTGGACTATGTAAGTGAGCTGAACTTGACCACATTCAGGTGCAACCTCATATTCAGCTTCCTCCTCGTCAATTGTAATTTCATGCTCAAGTACAAGAATGACTGATGATACTTCATGGGACTTCATTCTAGCTAGATGTTTGATAGGACACCCTCTTAAATTATCAAACTCCAAACTCCTATTGCTGGTTTCTTACTCATTCATTGTTGTTCCATCTTTTTGTTGATTTGGATGCTCAATTTTTGGCAACTCTTTTTGAAAGATGCCCTCTTCCACTTTTTGCTTCAAAGGTATTGGTTTATAGACTAACTATGGAAAAGATAGCTCAATAATATCTCCAAAAAATTCCTCTTCATGGCATCTTTATTGAGGAATCAGAACATGAATATTTTCTTGTTGCTCCAGCGCTTGTTCAAGCTTGTGAACCTGTTGTTCTGGTTCATCAAGATTGTCACTTTCTTGTAATAGGGTTGATTCTTTTTCATCCAACTTTAAACAAAACTATTCAATTATATATATGCACATCTCTTCATCAAGCTCATCATTAGCTTTCTCATTTATAACATGCTTAAAGATATCAAAGCTCATACCTTGGAGAATGGTGTTAGGTTCATTTTTATTCTTCCCTTCATGATCCAAGGCTCCATTGTCATACTTATTGTCATCAATCAGCAACTCACCACATTGTTTGATGTCTTCTTTCTATTCTAAAATTGCTTATGGTGTGATCAGACTCACACCTTCTTCATGTTGAATGAAAGAAGGTAACTCATCATCAACCACTTTCACTTTTTCACCCTAATCTCCTATTGAAACATTTTTACCATCTTCATCAAAACAAGGAAAATCATAAGTTAGAGCATTCAAAGATACATCTTGAAAGGCCTTTTCCTATCCAATCTTCTCTTTTTCAAATTGGTATTTCTCTATAGCTATTTGCAATAGGTTTGTATATCTAGCCTCCTCTATGGTGAGTGATCTATCTTGATCAATGGGCTACTCTTGGTTAGGAATCAACTATTGGTTTGAAGAAAAACTTTTGAAACTTTAAATTTTAATTGGCTTAGATTTTACAACCTTTTCCTCTTCCTAGTTTTGGATTGGTATGAGAGGAAAATTCTCAACAAGATTTGTCATTTTGAAACTAGGAATACAATGGGATGATTGGGTTTCATACCTTTGTACTTGTGCAAGAAAGTGTTGTATTTTTTCTTCTTTGGTTGCAACTTTTATAGAAAAAAACTCTTATTCATACCTGTCTGCCTCCACCTCCCTTTGATGAATATGAGCTTGATGAGCAAGCTCTTCCTACTACATATTATACTATGTTTCTCTATCTATTTCTAAAAATTTCCTTTGGAAATCCAACATCATAATCTTAATGCTACCCAAATCAGTATCATTTTGGGACTTACTAGGGATGTTGCATGTTTGATTTAGAGCATAATTGGTTTCGCATGGCTGACTATAGGCATGAATAGGATGCAAACAAGGATAATAAAGAGTGGTTTGAAAATGCTCTTGTTGGTAATGATGATTGCAATGAGAAGGGTTGTTTGGAGGCCAAAAGACTAAATTTTCATGAAGTAGAGGAGAATAACCATTGTGTTGTTGATAAATAGACATTGCAAGGGTAAAACATGAAGTATAGGAATGTCTAGACAACAAACATGAAATGAAAATAGGAAACAAGGTCTTCCAACACTAGAAAGTGGGTCAAAATACCAATTAGAGTCACCAAGTACTAAGAAAGTACTTCAAATGATAAAAAAATAAAGAGTAGCACAAACCTCATTTAGTTGCAGGTATTTGGACTACTAAAACCAGTTGATATATGATTAGATTCACCATGGTTTTGTTTGTACTACCTCCAAAGGCTGATAATACTAAGAGAAACACCAAATCTCTTAGTATTGTGATGCAAAGTTCATCACACTTGTCCCATCAGGCGTGCCAAAAACTATTGTCTCCTAATAGTGTACCCCTTCTAAGTTGCAGAGCTTAGCATATTGCAAAAACATGGGAACTTTTCTAAGGCTATGGGTCACCTAAAGTAGAAGAGAACCTCCAGAGAAAGCTAGCTCTTAAGGTACTCACCTAGAACTATTCGAATTATTTGTAGAGGAAAGGATAAGAGGGAAACATGAACTAAAAAAATTGAAAACTTAAGGTGATACACCTAAACATTAACTAAAACCTGCAAACAACTTGCATACACAATTAATCAACTACAAGCTTGATATACACAACTCAATATTGATTTTCCTTTGCATCAATACTTTTTAAGGAGGCTACAACATGCAATCCTAGAAGGAAAGAAAATTTTACAACTTGAATCACTTGTAACACAACACAACTTACAACCTGCAACTACATATACTTTTAGTTCAAAGATGCCACTAATGAGACACAAAATCTAGGAATGAGAAAATTTCACAAGTCATTGCATCAAATCATCCAAATGCATATAGTAAAATAGAAAATTGAGGTCAAATTGCTTATCTATATTGATCCTGAAGGTATGAACTACTATACATGTTCAAAGAGTTACAAAATATAGTCTTTTTTCTATAGAGGACTCCATAAGTAACAAAGTAGACAAAATATCATGATAAAAAATAACTTCCAAAATGAACTTTGAATTTACTATAAGCCTTTCCAAATAGTTTCACCAAAATAGGGACCCAAAACCCTTTGATCATCCATAACCAAAAAGCCTAGAAAATAGCTCCCAAACTCCCTCCAAAATGAATCCAAAGTGAAGAAAAGGTCAAAACACGACCTTTCCCATCATAAAAGCTCCCAAAACTACTCCAAACCAAGTCAAAACAGCCCCATATTCCCTCCAAATGTTGGTCAACTTCATCAACCTCCCCCTATATGCTTGGAACAACTCATTAATCTTCAACCATATCCCCTTGACTCAATCTTGAAAGCACATGCTCAATTTTTCATGACAAAGTAACATCAATAAAGTGATTTATAATTGCATCACTTAATAGTATTTTTACATTTACAAATTTGATGCAAAATAAGATTGCTTGGCTTGAGCATGTTTAAAAAGGAATATGCAAAAGGGAATATTTGATTTGATTTTGCAAAATATAGAAAAGAAATCCAAGGCATATATAGCATGGCATAAACTAGTTATGAAGGAGAAAATTAAAAAACAAAGTTAAAAATTCCCCTTGGTTAAGTTGCTCCTAGTCAGAGCTTTTGTCAAACCCTAACTCAAAGTCGCAGGCTCACTTTCATTACAAATTTCTTTTTTTCATTCTCTAGAAATTTTGAGGGTGTTGCCATGGTTTCTTGGAGCAACTGGAAGTTTCTTAATGTTTTCTGAGGCCTCAAGAAAGTACACATACTTAAAGCTTTTATTTTTTCAATCATGATCTGATGAGCATCTTCCTACTACATATGTTTCTCTATCTATTTCGGAAATCCAACATCATAATCTTAATGCTACCCAAATCAGTATCATTTTGGGACTTACTAGGGATGTTGCATGTTTGATTTAGAGCATAATTGGTTTCGCATGGCTGACTATAGGCATGAATAGGATGCAAACAAGGATAATAAAGAGTGGTTTGAAAATGCTCTTGCTGGTAATGATGATTGCAATGAGAAGAAGGGTTGTTTGGAGGCCAAAAGACTAAATTTTCATGAAGTGGAGGAGAATAACCATTGTGTTGTTGATAAATAGACATTGCAAGGGTAAAACATGAAGTATAGGAATGTCTAGACAACAAACATGAAATGAAAATAGGAAACAAGGTCTTCCAACACTAGAAAGTGGGTCAAAATACCAATTAGAGTCACCAAGTACTAAGAAAGTACTTCAAATGATTAAAGAGTAGCACAAACCTCATTTAGTTGCAAATTTGGACTAAAACCATGATATATGATTAGATTCACCATGGTACTACCTCCAAAGGCTGATAATACTAAGAGAAACACCAAATCTCTTAGTATTGTGATGCAAAGTTTCACACTTGTCCCATCAGGCGTGCCAAAAACTATTGTCTCCTAATAGTGTACCCCTTCTAAGTTGCAGAGCTTAGCATATTGCAAAAACATGGGAACTTTTCTAAGGCTATGGGTCACCTAAAGTAGAAGAGAACCTCCAGAGAAAGCTAGCTCTTAAGGTACTCACCTAGAACTATTCAAATTATTTGTAGAGGAAAGGATAAGAGGGAAACATGAACTAAAAAAATTGAAAACTTAAGGTGATACACCTAAACATTAACTAAAACCTGCAAACAACTTGCATACACAATTAATCAACTACAAGCTTGATATACACAACTCAATATTGATTTTCCTTTGCATCAATACTTTTTAAGGAGGCTACAACATGCAATCCTAGAAGGAAAGAAAATTTTACAACTTGAATCACTTGTAACACAACACAACTTACAACCTGCAACTACATATACTTTTTGTTCAAAGATGCCACTAATGAGACACAAAATCTAGGAATGAGAAAATTTCACAAGTCATTGCATCAAATCATCCAAATGCATATAGTAAAATAGAAAATTGAGGTCAAATTGCTTATCTATATTGATCCTGAAGGTATGAACTACTATACATGTTCAAAGAGTTACAAAATATAGTCTTTTTTCTATAGAGGACTCCATAAGTCACAAAGTAGACAAAATATCATGATCAAAAATAACTTCCAAAATGAACTTTGAATTTACTATAAGCCTTTCCGAATAGTTTCACCAAAATAGGGACCCAAAACCCTTTGATCATCCATAACCAAAAAGCCTAGAAAATAGCTCCTAAACTCCCTCCAAAATGAATCCAAAGTGAAGAAAAGGTCAAAACATGACCTTGCCCATCATAAAAGCTCCCAAAACTACTCCAAACCAAGTCAAAACAGCCCCATATTCCCTCCAAATGTTGGTCAACTTCATCAACCTCCCCCTATATGCTTGGAACAACTCATTAATCTTCAACCATATCCCCTTGACTCAATCTTGAAAGCACATGCTCAATTTTTCATGACAAAGTAACATCAATAAAGTGATTTATAATTGCATCACTTAATAGTATTTTTACATTTACAAATTTGATGCAAAATAAGATTGCTTGGCTTGAGCATGTTTAAAAAGGAATATGCAAAAGGGAATATTTGATTTGATTTTGCAAAATATAGAAAAGAAATCCAAGGCATATATAGCATGGCATTAGTTATGAAGGAGAAAATTAAAAAACAAAGTTAAAAATTCCCCTTGGTTAAGTTGTCCTAGTCAGAGCTTTTGAAACCCTAACTCAAAGTCGAGGCTCACTTTCATTACAAATTTCTTTTTTTCATTCTCTAGAAATTTTGAGGGTGTTGCCATGGTTTTTGGAGCAACTGGAAGTTTCTTATGTTTTCTGAGGCCAAGAAAGTAAGTTGTCTACTTAAGCTTTTATTTTTTCAATCATGCTGTGAATAAAATGCTATTACGATCTCTTTATCTTTTCTTTTAAAATATGGTAGAATGAGTATGAATCCATTTTGGTTTTATGTGCATTTCTCCTTGATGATTCTTTTCTAGCATAAGGAAACTCACCCATCTCTACTATGTTTTGAAAGGAAAAAATGGTGGTAACACCTTCATTTTCTTTGCATTCCTCCTTTGCAACCACTCTGTGAAGAAAGCATTCTTTATCTATGTGAAGAAAAAATACAAGATTTCTGCTTCTCAATATCCTTTTGCGTGTTTCCAAATGAAACTCTTCTTCTTGTTGAGGTTTCACTTTATATTCGCTACTCTTTTCTGAGATTGCATTTCTATACAGATATTTGAGGCTCAATTCCTTTGAAATTTGTGGCATAAGAATTTAGCTTTCTTGATTGTCTTTTGCAACTCTACCTCCAACCATTTTCACATTTGGCATGTCTTCCATTAAGCTATTCTCTCAACCTTTTTCCCAGCCTAAAGGACTTGTGAAAACACTATCAAGGATACTGCATTGCAATCCCTTAACACCATAGATATCCATTACAAATGGTTGTCAGCAAGGTTCTTACTACTATCATTAACCACTTATATCATATAACACTACCTCTTTATCCTCCTTGACTACAACCTTACCTTTCCTTTGGTGGATTTTCTTGGCATAAGTCAGTACTTCTCATCAATGACTATCACCCATCATAGGATTGCAATTATGATCATTACTCTCCTTTCCTATGTAAATAAGACTATCAATTAAATTTTCTATGCATACTCTTTCAACAAATCTATTCATTATGACATTTAGGCATTTTTTGACTTATATATGTCAAAGAATGATCATGTTCACTTGAGCTCCAAAATGAAATAAATTGATGATAATAAAGGTTTACACTTCAAAAACATACTATGCATTATTTCCCCATTCATGATTGAGGATCACTGTCTTTATGTATCTTCCATGATCTTTGTGACTTTATGAGCCAAAGATAGACTCACTTAACTCTGCTCCACTATCCAATCATGGTGGTTTCCTTCTCTTACTGAGTTCTTTTTTAGAAAGCATTTGTCATTTATGACAGTGATATTCATCAACTCATAATCATAGGTGATGGATACTTGTTAGAGTTGATAAACATGATGTTTTATTTCATTATCATCCCTCTTTATAACATGAGGGTGACATGTTGGGCTCAACCCTTGTGGGATCCCATTTCACTCCACATACTGTGACATCATATAGAATGATCTAGCAATGAAAATTTCACCTATACCTACATAGTGAACAAGCATGCTAGATAAAACAATGGATCATAGTATATGATACTTTTTGATGAAAATCCCTTGCTTTCTTGGTCTTTATTATATCGAAAACTATTTCAATGCCTAATGGTAATAAACTATATATTTTTTGATGTGGCATATGTAGAGATTATGGGTCTCAAGCTCTAACACAACCACTCTAATCTTATGTAGGAATTCTTGGAGCAGCAGGAAAACAACCTTTGCATCAATCAAGCAAGAGGGGCTAGACAAGGATGCAACTTTGCAATAGGCGGGGTTCATCATTCAGGAAATGATGGATCCCTACTCTATCCATATGATTATTTTCTTACTGTTTCAAATCTCCAAATTAATATTTTTTGTCCTATTATGTATTGAAATAGTTATTCCCATGGCTTGTGTAAGAAACCGTACATTTTTCTTTATTAATAAAATAAAGTATTTAATGAAAAATATGTTGATTTCATTTCTTCTTGCAAGCATTTGCATAATGAACTATAATCCACTTAATAATATTTTTGTGCATATGAATATAACTTAGCACAATTGAATGTATACCTTTTATCTTTTATTTGTAAACACAATCTCAGCTCTACCTAATTGAACTAGAAGCAAAATTAGGTAATAGGTTCAATCATAGGATGAGGCATATTGTGAATGGATAGTTCTTCTATTTTCTTTGCCTTGAATTTTTGATATGATTTGAAAATGAAATCTTCACAAGGCTTGATAGGTTCCATAGGCTCAAGCCAAAAGTAATCTAGTGAAAAATTCCCTTTTTCCAAGGAAGGATTCAATCCACTATGATGCATAGTGAAGATATTATTTTCAAATGGAAACTTTAGACATTTATGCACAACTGAAGAATGGCATTCATGGAGTGAAGCTATGGATAGCCTAGCTTCACAAAAAAATGGCCTGATTGTGGAATGATGAGAAATGAGACTATTAATGTTTTTGGTCCAAAATTTAAAGGGAGATCTATCGAGCCTATCATAGGGAAAGAAAATCCATTATGTGTCTTGATCCATGCTTTCGGTTTTTCATATGTATCTTGATATAGTTCATGCGCATATAATAATTCTTCAGTGATCACATTCTCTCCATAGATGGGTTCAATCAATATCTGATTAGTGGGCTTGTTATTGATTCAACCAGCTATTTAAAGAGGACCATTAGGTGCACATTTAGGTATGTCACTTTGTGAGAAATCAATGCCAAGAGGTTGTCTAGTTGAGCCCTTATGAGGTCTAGCTTTGATAAATTATATCATAGTTTCAATAGGAGGTTGTTCAATAGTATTCATATTGTCATCATCATTCTTAGTTTCACTAGAAAGATTAACTTTGGTATGTATGTTATTGCTATCTTGTTTGTTCAAGTACTCATGAAGGAAGCAACTAAGGCTATAGATGATTTGTGTTTCATTTTGATTTTTAAGCACTTTCCTTAGATTTTGTATAATGGGTTCACCATGCTAATGTATACACATTGACTAAAGATATGGGCTTGTAAGTTTTCTAGTTATTCATCTAGCTTGTCAATAACATCTTGCACATTGATTGAAGTCATGGGTAATGAAGTATGCAAACTATGAGCCATGGAGGATTGATTCTCAACACTATCAAAAAGAGAGTAAAAAAACCAAAGATCCACAATGAGTGGGATATCGCGGGGTGTATGAGCCTCAAACTATGTCTTATAATAGTATTGCAAATAGGACACCGAGTTCTAAAGCTCATACAAGTTTTACAAACCTAGTGTGTAAACCCTAGAATAGCAAAGGGGAAATGCAATAACCTAGAATGAAAGACAATTTTCAAATTCTAAGCAATGCAATTTACTAGTTATACAATGCAATCAGTTGAAAATGAAATGTTTGAATGTAATTTTGAACTTTTAACAATGCATTGAAATGAAGCAATTTAAGCTAAATGCAATATATTTGATGAAACAATAAATCAGGAAACTAGAAGAAGAAAGTAACAGCACCAAATAGAAGCTAGATATTGAGATTTAATGTCTAGATCAGTAGCTAACAGGGACTCATTCTCCAGTAAGGATGAATGGGTCCTTGTTAGATGTTTCTGGGATTTTTATGTGGATTTCAAAGTGATTTTCAATGCTTTTTTAGTTGCTAGAAGGTACAGACATGACCTAATTAGGGACTTATTCACCAGTAGGGCGAATGGGTCCTAGTTAGGTATTTTTAAACTATTTTTAAATGATTTGCAAGCTTTTAATAATATCTTTCAGTTCTAGGTCTCTGATAATGAATTTCACTTTTAGATTTTCCATAAATGCAATGTAAATATGCATGAAAAGATGAAATACAAGGCCTAAATTGAAATGCAATTTTGTTTTGATTTTTGAATGCAATTGTATATGAGATCTAAATGATATGAAAAATGATTGATTTTCTTTTTTAATTTTATATATTTAGAGAGATGTGAAAAAATTCAAATCTAAACCCTAGATGAGATGAAATATTTCAATGCAAAAAATGAAACTCTAAAATAAGATCTTAATTCAATGCAAATCTAAATGCAAATGAATGTAAGATCTAACCTAGGATGCAAAAGAGACTTCAAAAATTAGAAAATTGCAATGCTCAATATGTCGGGTTCACCAAAATGTTTAATAGAAAAAGTAGGGTTGACCACCATAAGATGATAAACCACTAATGCTTTCTCCTATTAAAACATTCGATTATGAAGGCCAAAAGATGGAAATAACAATTAGAAATGCTACCTAGCTATTATAGCAACTATGGGGGAAGTTTTTAGAGCATAAAAAGTTGTGTACCTTGTCAAAAACTTGTTATTTTTAGGATGCAGAGAACTCATTCGCCTTCAATGGCGAATCCCTATTAGGGTTTTTGAAACTGAGATCAGGGTCATGTTCCTTGATGTCTACACTTTCAAATTCCCAATTATTAGCTTCTGGAAGTCTATAGATAATTTTGTAGCTTCAAATATTTGATTTTGCACTTTCGATGAAAAATTTTGCAACTTGACAACTTTGACAATTTTGCTCCAAACTTGCTCCACTTGATCTTCAAACTATAAATCTGCAATCACACACTCATGAGGAAGAAAAAATTGTTGTTTGTTAGTGAATAGAGGTTTTCCTCAGTCAACCCCCTTGTAGGTAATTAAACTCAAATGATGAAATAAATGAAATGAAGAATGAAACATGAAATGATGCAATGCAGATACCTTGGATGATGTCTTGTGAAACAAATATGCAATCTAACATGTAGTGGCCATAAAGAATGTAGATCTCGGATCCTTGAATATGATGTGAACAATGCTTTCAAGTAGATCTTCAATGCTACATCCACTTCTTTAGCTCAACAACATTCGTGAATGCATAAAGCCCTTGTCATGATGAATTGATCTTAAATTGTTGCAATAAACTCTTGAAATCTACCTTGAAATGCCTTGAAAATGCTCTTGTGATGATCTAATGCTTGAGAACATGAATGCTTGAAGGCTTAGAATTATTTTCTAGGATGCTTCATAAACTTACTAGGTGAAACTATGTGAATTAATCCCTTATTTATACGAAATTAGGAGATTAACCCCAAAATTCAAACAATTAAGGCTGACACCAGATCTAGAAGTTAAAATCATTAAATTCCTGCCAAAATTAAATTTGAAAAGGGGTTCCTCATTAAGGGAGGACCC
Organism: Sequoia sempervirens; assembly: GCA_007258455.2. Classification (NCBI taxonomy): domain Eukaryota; kingdom Viridiplantae; phylum Streptophyta; class Pinopsida; order Cupressales; family Cupressaceae; genus Sequoia; species Sequoia sempervirens. The sequence goes on from VDFB02349156.1 coordinate 34,382, forward strand.
ATTCGCCACCTAGGATGAATGGGCCTTGGCTCAGTTTTCTAGGACCTAACCCTGGGGGATGGAAAGAGCATCAAAAACCCATTTTAGATCAACTTAGAAAGTGAGGTCCTATTAAGGGAGGACCCATTCACCACCTAGGGTGAATGGGTCCTAGCACCATTTTTTAGGACCTAAATTTTCCCAATTAAATGTTTTATTATTTAAATTATGGGTGTCGGGATAGATCTTTGGGAGGTGTCAAAAAGAAGGTTTAAATTTGAATTAAAGGGGTTAATTAACTCCAATTAGTCATAATTAATTAAGACCACCCTAGATAAATGTGAAAGTGCTTTATAACACTTTACAACACTTAAATAGGGTAAAATTTAAATATAATTTATTAAGAAGGAGCCCATTAAGCTTAATTAAGTAAATAGATCCTAGAAAAGTGTGAAAATGTGTTACAACACTTTACAACACCTTTGTAAAGGATAAATTAAGGAATTTTTTAATCAAGTAAAGGTCCCAGAATGATGTGAATGTGTACAACACATTAAAAAACTATTCCAAGACATCATTAATTTAGTTTTAATTTCAACTATCAAACCAAGTACCAAAAAAAAGAAGATAAAAGTGAAAATGCTCTATTGTACATATAGAATGGAAATGCAGAGGTTATCATGTAATTGTGGCATAGAAGTCTTGTACCATACATTGTCATTACACATGAACTTACATGGGGATGATGAAAGGATTAATTTATGTCAAGATATACATTTAGATGTCTTACTTAACAACTTCTTTCCCCTCACAAAGTGTAAGGAAAGAATGAGCCGATGTGGGTGACATGAAATCATTTAGTGAGAATAGAAAATTCTACAACTATGTGATAAAGGAATTTTAGTTGTTGTGGGATAATAGGAAAGCAATCGGTATCAGTGAAATGATACTTATCCAGTATGTCCTTTAATGTCCAACATTCTTTGGTTTGATTTCCATATGATGATATTTGCAAAAGGGTATGTTAGAATCTTTAGGATGAATGACCAACCTAGTCATAGGTGGTAAGAGTATAAGGCCTTTTTTTAAAAGTATGTTGAAGTCTCATTTCACATTCTTAGTGGAGGATGTGTAGGAAACTTTAAGGTTACATTTTTGTTTACATATGACTACATCCTTGTTCATGAATAGAAGGAGGGCTAGGACCCATGGGGACCCATAGCATCCTTGTCATTAGAAGAGGTAATGGTTGTTCACATGGAAGGAGAATGCTCAAGTCAGGAGGGGCATCAAAGATCAATATATTGTCATCTCGAAGTTTTTTATATTCAAAAGGAGCTCTACATTCAGGATAGAGGCATGGAATCTTGATATTTGAGTCTTGTTGGTGTTTTCTTTGGTTGGTTTTTGTTCAAGAAGTTGGTGAATGTTTGTTCATGTGTTGTAGTCACAACCTTGTCTACATAGAATTTAAATCCTTTATCTTATGTTTTTCTAAGGTTTATGGGATGTTTTTGTGACTTTGTGATCGTAAAATGGTTGTGAATGTGTTTTTTTAGAGGAACTAGGTCCACTTGAGGGATGAACCTTAGGTCCTTCATTGATTTCAAGATGTAAGTATGCAAAGTGATTAGGAGGTATATCAGTAGGGAGATCTTGTGATTTCATGGATGAATAAAAGGTTGCATTGGCTTCTAGGTTATCAAGGAAATCATTGTAGGACTTGTTCATGCTATAATCATCTTCTCCAATGATGTATACATCATAAGGAGGAAAATTATGAGGAGTTGAAGGAGTAGGTGGAAGTTCAAGGTCATTAGGGTCACAGCCAAAGGAACAATTGGACATGTCTACCAAGGATTTTAATGGATTCCAAAAATTATTAAAATAAAGTTCCATGATGCATGTAAACTAAGATGCAATAAATGACTAAAAACAAAGATTCTTGAAATTAAAATAGAAAGAAACTACAAAAAATAGTAATGCAAGAAAATGCCAAAAAAATGTCAGAAATGTTGTTTAAAAAGTGCAGGTGGACTGATTCACCAAGGGTGGCGAATGAGTCCTAGTATAAGAATTTTTTGTGTTTTTGAGAAATTTTAAAATGATTCTAATGATTTTTAGATGGCAATTAAGAATGTAGAATGTAGATTTTCAGTTTTTTCAATGATATGTAATTGAAAAATGAAATCTAAATGAATCTCTCACTAATGCAACTTGAGAAATCCTAGCATGCAAAAATGAAATCTAAATGAATCTTTCACTAATACAATTTGAGAAATCCTAGCATGCCAAAACAAAACAATACCCTAATTGAATGTTGATGCAAGTGTAAACTAGGATGCAAAAGAAATAAAAAATGCAAAGTGTTTAATAATGTGGGTTCACCAAAATGAACCATAGATTTTTGGCACTCACAAGCCTCCCTAACTCTTCTAGGGTTTTTCACCTAAAAGGAGAGATTAGGGCCAAAAATACTAGCTAGGTTCATTCAAATTACGCAATGTAGGATGTTATTATGCCTAAATGAAATGATCTAAATGACTGATTATGAATGCAAAACCTAAGATTAATGCTGTGTTGGAAAACACAATGTAATATGTAAACAATGAGTAAAGAATGAATAAATGCATAAAATAAACAAATGAGTTGAATTAGTGTGCACCTGAAGGCCTAATGAGGATTCTGGAATCTCTTGGATGTTGTTTGGAATTATAGAAATTCACTAGTGGGACTCATTTTCCTAGGGTGGTGAATCAATCCTGCTTCTGATGAAAACTATTGGGAATGAGTTTCTAAGTGTCGGGATCCAGAATCTGATAGAACTTAGATATCCATCCTTAAGGTGGGACTCGTTCACCACTAGTGGCGAATCAGTCCTCTCCCAAAATTCTGAGAAATTAGGAGACAACTCTATAACACTAAATCTGAGGATGTCTGCTTGTTGGGTTCCCAAAGCCAATTCTATAGGAAACAGACAAAACACCTTCTCAAAGCTTGAAATAAGGTTGATTTGACTTGAAGCACCTAGTTGAATTGTCAACCACTTTTCAACACCTAAATACTTGTTAAATCTGTACACAAAATTCTACAAACACACATGCAAGAGGGGGAAAATGGTTGAGGGTTAACAAATAGGGGTTTTCCTTGGTCAAACCCCACTTTGGTACTCAAACCCTTAATGAAATAGTGAAATGAAAGAGAATGATAAACAAATAACATGCAAATTCTATCAACTTACCAAACCCTTGTTTAAGAAAATCTAAAGTTGTGTCAATGGATGCTCCAAAGTGCTTGATTTATGCTTGATTTGATGTTGTAAAGTGCTTTAATGCTTGAGTGAATGAGTGAATAAGGGAACTTGATGAATGGGGGGTTGAAATGGATGTAAAAACACTTATTTATACAAACTTGTCCCTTAGTAACCCATTAATACCTCATCAAAGGCTGACATCAAGTGATTTTGAATAAAAACCTGAAAGGAAATTTAAATATTTTGAATTTGGAGCCAAGGGTGACTCATTTGCCACCCACTGTAAATGGTTCCCACCTAGGACCTAAAAAATGGGTGTCGGGAATTAAGTGACATTTAAAATTATTTGTTAGGTTTGCATTAAAAAATGCACTTAATTAAGGCTTATAAGGGCATAAAGGGGTCAAATAAAGCATAAGAAAGGTGTAAATAGTGAAGTTATGCCCAGAAAAGCATGAAATCTTGTTACAAGACTTTACAACACTTCAAAATAGGACTTGATAAGTGATGAAAAGATTATTTTTAGGTGAATTGTAATGAATAGAGTCTAGAAAAGTGTAGAAATGTTTTACAACACTTCTCAACACCTTCACAAGATGTTATTTATTTGAATTTTAGTACCTAAATATGCATGTTCAAGCTACATTACATCAATAGATCAAAGCAAAATAGACCAAACAACATGGAGCAAGGCCTAAAAGACCATGAAAATGACAAGGGTCCATTTTTCTAGGGTGGAGGTTGTCATGGGTACACACCTAGTGAAAAGTGGTCCTCACTAGACGTAGTGTGTTTCTCATTTTGCTACCTTATATTGGGGGCTCACCTAGTGAATATTAAACTTCACTAGCCTATGTGCCTTCGTATTTGTGATTCACCTAGAAAATATCAAACTTTTTCATGGTGTATCATGAATTCCTTTAGAGTGGTTCCTACAGTAACACAAATTGCTAGTTCATACCCCCCCTTTTGCATTTCATGTTGACATTGTATGTTAGTGCATGTTGTCTTGTTACATTTCACACAGATGTGTGTACTTTTTTGCTTATGTTGGTTTTCCATGGGATCTTGGATCTTGGGGGCTTGATCACCTCCCTTGATCCTTAATCATTCTATCTCTTTAACATTTGGACAATTGGACCCCTCTTGATATAGATTTTCTACTTTAGTGTGAGTCTAAGAATAAGTTCATACTCTCACTAAAGTGGGGGTTAAATGCAACGTCATAAATTGTCGCCCTTGAAAATTTCAAATTTTATTTTTCTCTGCATAAATTATGGATACTAATTGAGTCCCTATTTTCCTAAATTATGGCATTCTATAGGCCATGTATACCACTTTCTGAGAAATTCCAAGCATTGAACAAATGTATGTAATTAATGTTTTTCCCCTGATACATTGTATCTTGGAAAATAGGGCTAGGACACATAAACCCTTGGGTGTATGGGTCACCGTATTCTATCAGGGACCAATTTTTAACATGTCAGAGTGGCCATTTTAACATTCAAAATTCAAAATTCAAATATTCGATATCAGGATTTATTTCTTGAGAAATTAGAGAAATGTTTATAAATACCAAGTTATTGCATCATTTTAAATATAACAAGCATTCATGAGAAAAAAATATTGTCAAGATCATTTAAGAGAAAGTCAAGAGCAACATTTTAGAGCTTTATTGTAGCAATTCAAGATCATAATATCATGTCAAATCTTAATATGATTTTATGTGTGTTCATGTTATCATTGTTATGTGAAGGCTAACACTTTTATAGGTATCCAAAGCATTCAATCAAATCAAGAAAGAAAGATCAATACCTTGAGGTGATGTGCATGAATTTATTCCATCAAGGAATCCATTGAAGGTTGGTGAATTAGAACACTTTTTTATTTCATCATTCCTTCCTTTCAACTATCATTTTATCATTGACATTTCCATTATGGAAGTGGAAACACTTACACGACGTTTAATTGAGGTGAGCCTCTAAATGGCCCAACATTTTCCCTCTTTTTGAATGTGCAAATTTTAGGTTTGAAGAGGATTGAATAAAATTTGAAGAATTTTTTTTATTCTTGCATTCAAGGCCCTACATCTTGTTAAGAAATAAAAACTCACCTACAGAATTATCCGATAACATTCTGACAACTCTACAAATAGAAATTAGAAGCTCAAATTTGTCATCAAAGGACCCCAAAAGCAAACCAGGATACCCTATCAAAGACCCATGATATGCCCCTAGGCAGCCCAAACCTCAGGTACATAACATAACCAATTTTTCAGGATAGGTACACAGTCTCTTGCACTTTCCAGATCTGCTTACAATTTACTATTTCAATCTATTATTTTTTGAGATCTTGTATTTTTAATATTAGGTCATATAGTCTAAATAGGTTAATCATAAAAAATCTCTTCCACTCCATTTCTAAGACTCAAAAAGATTAGATACAAGCTTGATTGACTCACCTTTATGGTTGAAAGTCGATCAATTTGTCTTTTTGATTTGCATCCTAATGAAACCCTAGGAAAAGGTGGAATAAACTTTAGGTTTTGGACATTAAACCCTCAAATACAAAAAATAAATGTTTCATTATTATGATATTTTGTATCTGGTATGCACCTTGAAAGTGTCCTTAAAGATTGGATCACTAAGGCTTGGGCCTCACATAGGATCCACCTTCATTCCATACAATTTCTTATTAGAGGTTTTTTCTCTTTCATGTTAAATCCAATCATATTGAGGCTATTCTCTGTCACAACTTATCACTTGTGTATTCCTCATTATTGATGTTGAAACTATAACCCATGAATTTATTGTCTCTATAGAAAAGTCTCTTAAAGTTCTCATCCAGTTTGAATTCCTTAGGTTACCTTTTCCATGCTAGCACTTCTTGAGACATTGCATCTTCTTTAGGTGTGTGCTTTATTTTAAACCCGAATAGATCTATTTGGATCATCTTGAGAAGCAAGTATGACTTGAGGTGGATTTATCGAAGGACCTTAAATAAATTATTGATATTTGTATTGGGAAAATTAGGTGCACTCAATGCATTCTTTACCTAAATTTTCCAAATATATTTTACTAAAAGTAATCCCTTAAATAAAATATTTGAAAATTTCATTTAGTTTCTCCTCAACTAGATTTCACCTGATTTTGTGTTGGTGCCTCCTATGAAAATGATGATTTTTGGTCTATAGATTTCAATCACTATGTTGGAGCCTAAAATTTCATGCTAATTTTAGGTTCATATATTAAAAAATTGGATTTCAACACTTAGAAAACTTAGTTGTAAAAACAGCCTCAGGAGCACATTTTAAAAAATCATAACTCTAGATCTGTGCAATTTCACCTGAAACCACCTTGCAAATATGCGCGTCTACCATATGGAAGTGTCTCCACCAAGTTTCATCTTCATACAGTCAGTTTTGACAATATTTTAAAAGGCCAAGTTGAAGGGTTTTGTGAAGGTTTGTTGTCTGCACATAGTAAAATCTGTTAAAGTGGCCAACGTTGGAGGATAATATTAAGAAGATGGAAGGGTTTCATGATAAATAAACTAGTGCTCTTGATTCTCCCCATCTTAGTGTGTGTCCATGTCAATTTTCAGATCTTGAAGACATCATTTGGCATTTTTTCAAAATCAATTCCAAACGGATTTTACCTAGTTGGAAGACTGCATTTCCTGAACAATTGCAAAATGGTCGACTTTGATGCTTGATATTTGATGAAGAAAATGAAATGATGGAAAACCCTCCTCTACATGTGTTCACCATGCTTAAATGAGCTAGAATGAAAATTTATGGATTCTCATAATTACATTCGATATTTTTTCAAAAAGGGCACAGGATGGGTTTTAATTAAGTTTGACAAGTGCAAGTTTTTAGAAGTGAATAAGTGAGCATCTTTGGAAATTAACAATTTTAAATCCTGATGAGCTCATACCAAACCATTCTGCAAGCACACTCCCCTACCATCAAATAACATACTGTTGAATTTTCATGGCTTTTGGAGATGATTTGATCACTTTTCAAAAGCAATTTTAGTGGCTACTTGACTTGTTTTGGTCATATGTCAGGGAGTAGTTTCCAACACATATCCACTTTAGTTTAAGATTTTTTTTAGATTTTTATGGATATAAGCCATCATAGTTCGATTACTAGGGGATATGGATCTAAACCCTCATGTAATTCAATCAAAAAATGTCATGAAGTTGTGTATTTCTTAGACAAAGATACTTGTCATTATGAAGCACTGCTGGTAGCTATGTTACTACTTTTCAAAGTACATTACAGAGTTCAAGTGAAATAGCATTGAAGGGAACTCAAGGGAACAATGGTAGATTCATATTTCCATATTAGAGTAATTTGTTAAAGAAATGGGTATCATAGTGAAAAGGGAGCCAAAAACTACTTGCAATACTAATTTCCAATAAGCATGTTTGTTGAATGGAGAAAATTTAAAAATTACTATCTCCACATGATAGTATCAGTAAAAAGGTTGCATACCTAAACTTGCTACTATTGAATACTATACTTAGTTTGTTGGCAAATTTATGATTGAAAACAAAAGAACTAATGAAAGAAAAATCTTTTCATAAAGCACAAGCCTTCCAAATTTCTCACGGTTGCAAGGTTAGAGACATTTCTAAAATTGATGATTTATCTTTAAACAGGCCATCCACCAGTTATCCAAATGGGAATATATCTTTTCAAAAATAGTTGTTGATAAGAAAAATATTATGTAAATTGATTGATCACCCAAAAGCAAGAAAATGTGTTGATAACAAAATAGCAATGCACTGTATATATGACTAAAGCTTATGTTAAAGAACGTGATCGCTCTAAGAAGGTAAAAAAGGATACAATACACAATCTAAGTGCTTTTAATAGGACACTATTTGCAAGAATCAACTCAAATTCATAATCCTCGATGATGGTTCATCTGATTGAACATTATGGTCATGTATTGGCACTAAACGATCAGTCTTGTGGAGACTTTTAGAAAATAAGGGGCTATAAAAAAGAGATCTCATGACTACAATGCAAACTGAACAAAATTTGTTGAAGTTATTGATAATGATATCTACCCAGGAGCCGAGAACAATTTCAATTTTTCTACAGTCACGAAGAACAAAGGGGCCGACACACTTATTGAACAGATAATTTGTAATCAAAACCCAATCTTTGATATGATGTCAAGGATGGTACAAGAAGAACTACAATTTAGAAATTTCCATTTGATATTATAGCCCATGATGATTTTAGAGGACGCATTTTTGTAATAAAGTTTTTGGGTCACTATGATTTAGTTATCCCAGAGCATGGACTTCCCTTTGAGGATCGAAAGAAGAAGGTTGCAACTATTTAACAGGGGATGAAAATCATATGTATACATGGAAAATACACTTTTTGTGGCCTCACATTAGAGATGACTAAAGATGTCCAATGGTTGGATTTAAATGGAATGATAGAGGACCTATCTAACTTCAAATACAAGAGCCTACCATGTCTAGACTTGGGTATTGTTGTGTGGAAGGGGTGCTGATACACAACTTTTCTACTGTTACTGGACTGACAGAACAAAGAAACAACACATAAAGGATGCATAGAGACAGCACAGACTAAACAGACAAAAAATAACTTTGCATATATTCCTTATTTCTTCAAAATACAAAAACTCAGAGGATATTCTCTGATTTACATGAACAATATAAAACTAATCTATTTGGGAAGATGTCCAATGACTGGGTTCTACACTTACACCTCAAAAAATAGAAACTGCTACAATCTTGTAGCTGCAGCTGACAATGCACTGCATCTGCTAAAACATTCCTTCTATGTTGTTATTGTTGCCTTACTTTCTACTAAACATTCCTTGTTTTCATCTACTACTGTAGGGTCAACACTTCAATACAAAAATTTCTACTCTTCTTCTAACTCCAATGAATATAATTTTTTTTGTCTTGCTTGAAAATGCTCATAAAAATGAGTGCTTAGATTCAAAATTCAAATCTACGTAACTTCATTAAATGTTGCAAGTTGTTCGTTGGCTATTGCAAGCCCAAAAATAGGCACATAATTTGAATTTCAAATTATCTACCAAAAATTAAATGTTGCAAGCTACAATGGGGGGGCAACATGAAATTCATCAATTTGATGTGGGGCTAACTCGAACAATTAAATATTCCAACACTCCCCCTTAATTTTTAAGTCAGCTGTCAATCTACAACTTCTTTCTAGAGTTGATCTTTGAAGCTATCCATAATGCCAAGCCTATCTCTTAGGCATTCAAAACTATCCTTTGGTAATGCTTTGGTGAAGATATCGCTGTTGCTCGGATCTGCAATATTGAAGTTCTATCTCACCTTATTCTACCAACTCCCTTATGAAGTGATATTGAATCTCAATGTGTTTGCTTCATATATCGAAGACTGGATCCTTTGTCAGCACTATGGAGGACACATTGTCACAATGAATGATTGTGTTGTCAATTTGATGTTGTTGTAAATTTGTAAGGATCCTCCTCCACCAAATAGCCTAACAAGTTGTTGCATTTGTTGCTATGTACTCTTCTTATGTTGTGTTGAGAGAGAGAATTAGATGCTTCTTCGATGTTGGCCATGAGATTGCACCTAATCCCATGTTGAAGACATAGCCAGATGTGCTCTTTTGATCATCCACATTTCCTGCCCAATCACTATCCATGAAACCATCCAACTTAAATTCATTTGATGCACCATACATGATTCCATATCCTATTGTTCCATTGACATACCTCAAAATCCTTTTTCCTACTTTCCAATGTGTTTCCTTAGGTTCCTCCATGAACCTAGATATCAAGCTTACTACATACATTAAATAAGGCCTAGTTGATGTCAAATACATCAAACTTCAAACCATGATTTTGTAGATGGTTGGGTTCACTTCCTTACTATTGTTAGACTTGTACAGTTTCAGACCTATTGTTGTTGGTGTGGGGGTAGGTTTGTTGTTATTCATTTTGAACCTCCTTCAAATTTGTTTGGCATAGTTAGCTTGTGAAATAAAAATTACATGCTCTGGTTTTTGAACTTCTATCCCAAGAAAATACTTCAACAAGCCTAAATCCATCATCTCAAATTCATTTTTCATCACCTCTTTAAAATTTTCAATTTTGTTGTCACTATTACTAGTAAAATTCAAATCATCTACATACAAAACAACAATTAAAATATCACCTTTGGCTGATTTGATGTAGAGTGTGGGCTCACTATTTCTCTTTCTAAATCCATTGCTCAACAAATAAGAGTCTATTCTATTGTACCACATCTGAGGTGCTTTTTTAAGCCCATAAAGAGCTTTATGGAGCCTATACACTTTTTCCTCTTTCCCTGGAACTTCATAGCTAGGTGGTTGCTCCACATACACTTCCTCCTTCAACACTCCATTCAAGAAGGTCGACTTTACATCCATTTGTAACACTTTCCACTGATACTGTGTTGCAACTTCTATCACTATCCACATTGTTTCCAACCTTGCAACGGGTGCATATGTCTCATCATAATCTATATCGGGTTGTTGTTTGTACCCTTTCACAACTAATATTGCCTTGTGTCTTTCAATCTTCCCTTCTACAATACACTTGGTCTTATAGACCCACTTCACTCCAATCACTTGCTTACCTTTGGGTAAATCATCAAATCCCATGTTTGGTTCCTCTTTATAGCATCCAACTCTCCATCCATGGCCTTAAACCACTTCTCTTCTTTTACCGCTTCCTCAAAGTATGTTGGATCTCTATAGGAGAATAGTGCAAAATCCATGTTCTCATCAAAATCAGCATGTTGTGTGTTGTCATAGATCTCCCTTACACTCTTTGTCTTTCATAGCATCAATGATGCAAGTGTGGGATCCGAATTTTCTTCTGAGCTACTACTACTCTGACCTTTGGAGCTACTATACTGCTGACTATCGAAGCTATTGCTCTGCTGAATTCTGGAGCTGCTAGACTGTTGTCTTTGTTGAACACTGCCAAATTTACTGTTCTTCTACAGATCATTAGAGCTGCTATTTTCCAATGCTCTATAGTGGTTTCTCCCTAAGCTACTACTCTCTTGATCTCCCCCTATGTTGCTATCATCTGCAACTTCATCATCATCAAGGGGTATTGTAACTAAAATACCCATGATGTCATCCACCATTCCATCCCATGCTTCATTCTCAATAAATATAACATCCCTACTGATTACTACTTTCTTGGTGATGGGATTGTATAACTTGTAGGCTTTTGACTCCTCACTATAGCCTATGAAGACACACTTTTCTCCTTTATCATCAAATTTTTGCCTCTTCTCTTTTGGCACAAGTGTGTATGCCACACACCCAAATATCCTTAAGTGTTCAACACCCCATTTGTTGTTTGTCCATGCCTCTTGTGGAATCCTATCATGGGAAACCTTTGTGGGATACCTATTCAGTATATAGACTATTGTTGCTACAACTTCTCCCCAAAATATGTGTGACATCCCTTTTGCTTTCAACATACTTGGCACCATATCTTAAATGGTCCTTTTTTTTCTTTCTCCCACTCCATTTTGCTGTGGGGTATACCTTGTAATTTTTTTGTGAATTCCCTCATTCCTACAAAAAAATAGAAATTCATTGGAGATGTACTCTCCCCATCTATCTGTTCTAAGGGCTTTGATATAGTGACCACTCTCCTTCTCAACTGCTGCCTTAAACCACTTAAATTTCTCAAAGGATTCTGATTTATTTTTCAAGAAATAGACCCATATTTTTTAGCTATAGTCATCTATGAAAGTCATGAAATATGTATTTCCAGCTAAAGTGGGGGTTTTCATGGGTCCACATAAATCTGAGTGCACTAATTCAAGAGGTGCTTTTGCTCTCCTAGAATACCTAGATTGGAAAGTTTGCCTATTTTTTTTTCCTAAAATGCAAGCCTTGCACTTGCCATCAGGTTCTACAATGGATGGTAAACCCCTAAAAATTCCTTTCCTAGACAATAAACTCAAACTTGAAAAGCTTAAGTGCCCATACCTTAAATGTCAAAGTTTGGATGGGTCTTTGATGACTATCTTGAAAGTAAATTGTTGTTTGATTGTCAATTGTTACGCGACTGCTGTCAGTTCTAGCGAACAATATTGTTGTTGTCTATCTACTATTTCTATCGTAGACACTATGTGCATTCTCAGAGGAAACATTCTATTTCTCATCATCTGCATTGCAACCATCACTCTTTTTCTACCTCCTCTATCAAATATCTTGCATTCTCCATTCTCCATTAGGATCTTGTAACTGTTTTGGACCATTTGTCCAATACTTAATAAATTATGCTTTATGTTAGGGGCATAATAGACATCCTGTATTTGCTTCCTCTCACCATTCTTTGTTTGGATGTTGACTACACCTCTTCCAATGACGGGAACCTTCTCATCATTTCCCATTTTGATTTTTGTTTGTATATTGGTGTCAATGGAGGAAAAAAAGTTTTTGTTACCACACATGTGGTTGCTACATCCATTGTCCAAGTACCATACTTCATCATTGTTGTGTTCAACAAGATTGCAAACAATGAAAACATTTGATTGTTTGTCATTTTTAGCTTTGTTCTCATTTGCTACATTAGCATTTTGGCCTCTATAGTCACGTTGCTTATTTCTACACTCACTAGAATAATGGCCATATTTGTGACAATAATAACACTGCACATTACTCTTGTCATTCCTTTTATTTGAACTGTTGTTCTTCCTCTAGTTCTAGTTTACTGACTATGAGTTGCTCGGTTCCTTTGTGCTATCAGAACCTCCTCTTCTAGAATTGCTTCTTCCTCTATTGTTTCTTCCTCTTCCCTGATCTCTTTCATTGGTCTGAGCTTTGAATGCTTGCTCTAGGGAAGGAGTAGATCTATTCAACTGATACTCATGGGTTTAGAGTGAACCCATCAACTCATCTATAGTCATTTGAGACAAATCCTTTGCCTCTTCAATGGCAACGACGACATAATCCAACTTAGTAGGTAGACTTCTTAGGATTTTTTCAACAATCCTTTGCTCTTCCATTGTTTCTCCATTGACTCTCAGCTGATTTTCCAAGGTTGAAACCTTAGTGCGAAAATTAGAAATGAAATCATTATCTTTCATTTGTAGAGTCTCACAATTTCTTCTCAAGAGCTGCAACTTAGCTAACCTCGCTTTCTCAGTCCCTTTATAACTATTTTGCAATATATCCCAAGCTTGTTTTGCATAGTTTAATGCTACAATACGTGGGAAAATAGCCTCACTCAAGGTTGCCTCAATCAAACTAACGGCTTTTGAACCCTTCATTCTTATATCTTTAAACTGGTTTTTTTGTGCATTTGAAAGGGTTGTAAATGCATTTAGGTCTGTGATATCATTGAACCCATTAGTGACCAACTCGCATAGGTCATTTGCAACTAAGATGGTTCTCATCTTCTTAGCCCATATATCATAATTTTTTCCATCAAAATTTGGTAGCTGCTACCAACCTTTGCTCTCACCTCCTGCCATATTTCTCAAATTTGAGAATACTAAACAATGCCTAGATAACCTAGAGCTTTACCCACAATAAAAAAATAACTGATTGACTGACTGCCTAGAAAAAATAGGGCTTTGATACCACTTGTTGGGTGGCAGGGGTGCTAATACACAACTTTGGTGCTATTACTAGACTGATAGAATAGAAAAATAACACAGAGGACACACAGAGACAACACAAAATAAACAAACAAAAAATAACTTTGCATATATTCCTTGTTTCTTGAAAATACAAAAACTCAGAGGATATTCTCTAATTTACATGAATAATATAAAACTAATCTATTTGGACAGATGTCCAATGACTGGGTGCTACACTCACACCTCAAAAAACACAAACTACTACAATCTTGTAGCTACATCTAACAATGCGTTGCATCTGCTAAAACATTCCTTTTGTGCTGCTGTTGTCGCCTTACTTTCTGCTGAACATTCCTATTTTTCATCTACTTCTGCAGGGTCAACACTCCAATACAAAAACTTCTACTCTTCTTCTAACTCCAATGAATACATTCTTTTTCTCTTGCTTGAAAATGCTCATGAAAATGAGTGCTTAGATTTAAAATTCAAATCTACCTAACTTCATTAAATGTTGCAAGTTGTTCGTTGGCTGTTGCAAGTCCAAAAATAAGCACACAATTTGAATTTCAAATTTATCTACCAAAAATTAAATGTTGCAGGTTACATTGGGGGAGAAACATGAAAGTCTTCAATCTGACGTGGGGCTAACTTGAACAATTAAATATTCCAACAGGTATGACAACAAATCATAAACCTATTTATCTTCCCATACAATTGTGTGCAGTTTACATGGAGGATAACAGGAGTAAAGAAAAACTATGATGAATTATTTTCCCTAAAACTCAACGGGACCGACATGACGTTGGAAAAACTTTCCTTGAGGATCAATGGGGACTTGTATTCCTTAGCCAAAAGGATCCATTAGATGATATTAAGAAGTTCAAGGACTCTTTGGCAAGAATATGTGCAAAACCAAAGGCTAAAATATGCGAAGAATCAAAGGATGGTGAGATTTTATGTATCCTTAATGCTAGGGTGATGAAAGAGAAATTGTTGCTTGTAGTGAAAGAAGTAAAATTTTTGATGTGTGTGATGGAGGAACATAACAATGCATTTTATAGGGCTTTGAAAATAGATGAAGTGAGCAAAAAGAAACCCTAAACACCATCAAAGAGATTGCTTGGTATCAGTGGGAGTAATGTTGAAGTCCGACTAATAGCTCGACGAAGCACATTGGGGAGATTCGAATACATCGGTAGGAGTAAAACACAAGTCCTACCAATAGCCCAACAACATTGAAGAACTTCATTGATATGAAATCAGTGGAGATAAATTAAAGTCTCCATGATGCTTTAAGTTACCCCGATCAGTAAATGCATATTTTTAATTAAATGTGATTACAGGGAAAGATAGTATCACTTTGAAGTGTAAATTTCATATTTATTTTATCAAGAAGATTTAAAGAAGGATAATTATGTTACCCACAAAAGGATAAGGGGTAAACATTTATAAAATATTTACATGAGGTGGTGAAATATTTTTTCCAATGGCATTAAAAGGATGAGTAATTATTTTAACCGAAGGAGTAATTCATTAAATTTGGTGAAATTTTTCTACCAAGCACAAGAGATTTTCCAGCAAAGGGGTTAATATTAATGAAGATTATTAAGACTTCAATAGTACTACGAAATAATGATTTTTATTCATGAAGACACAAAGATGAAGATTAAAATATATAATTTTCCAAAGGAGACTAATTAAATATTTTATTTTAGCGAAAAAAATTAAATGAGGAGTTGTACCAAAAAGAATAGTTTCACTAAATGGATGTTGTGAAGAGTTGTAACCCTAAAATAACATTGTATATATGTAAAATGAAATAAAATCATGAGAATCATTAGAATTAGGAGTTGCGTAGGAGATATATAGAAGATACTTTTAAAATTTTTATCACATAGATTATATAGTGGGGACCATGATGCATGTATGAAATTTTGGAGAAATTAATGAAAGATCTCTGATTCTATGGCTTTGTGTTGGTATCAATTATTTGTTGAAATCATACAATTATTTGGTTGTCTCCAACTTAATTTTTCCTTATTAATTAAATTGGTATATCAAGTATATATTCAATTTATCAATGCAAATTTGTTTTACTTGTGTGATATGATTAATTGGTTTCCCCAAAGGAATTAAAATCCTTCTAGTCAATCACAGTAATCTAGAAGTGTTGTTTGGATCAGTAAGAAGAACCATATAACTAGGATTGTCAATCTGTCTCCAGTTTAGTGTTATTTGAATTCTTGCATAATTTATTCAATTAGTTATTTCAAGAAAAGATTAAAATCATTTTGCTAAATTATAAGTAACCTGGTTGTGTCATTTGGATCAATAAGTATAGTTTTTCAGTCACTTGCCTGCACATTTATACAAGTTATAAACCAATATTAGTGTGTTAAATAGTTAGAGTTGCTACCAAATAAAATTCACTTATCTTAGACTCTCATTTGACTCCATTTACCCAACAAGGCACTGATCTCATCCATTTCATCATTTAGTTTTACAAAATTTGTTTCAAAACCTTACATTTGTTAATTGAACATATTCATAAACTTCACCTTGATATTGCTTATACAAAATTCGACTTGCATCTTTCCACTTCTAATTGCCATTGTGGATATATTACACAAGTAGGAAATACATAGTTTAAGTCTGCTTCACTTGCATTAGGTATACCC
Organism: Sequoia sempervirens; assembly: GCA_007258455.2. NCBI lineage: Eukaryota > Viridiplantae > Streptophyta > Pinopsida > Cupressales > Cupressaceae > Sequoia > Sequoia sempervirens. The sequence goes on from VDFB02349156.1 coordinate 50,924, forward strand.
ACCTAGGTCTGGAAGAGCCTGAACTGAAGAAGATTCAAATACATCAATTGGCCTTGTTTGTTAGCCTAAAACGTACCAAGAGCTTGGAAACCTCTTGTGATTTTTTAACTAGAGTTTTTGAGAACTAACATATTGGAAACTCCACTAGGAAATATTTTAGAATATCCAGTTGAAGACCATCATATAGAGTCATTGAAGATAGATTCATAGTTGAGAAGTTTGAGGAAAAGTGATTTCGCTGGGGATAAAATCAAGAATCATCTCACTACTACCATTTTTCTCACTTTTGAAAAAGTGAGTGGCGACTCTGGTAAAAATTTGATGAAGAATACAATAAATAGTTTAAAACTACAACATTGCCAATCAAAAATAGAAGTCACAGACTGAAGTATGTATAGTAATTATTCTTTCCCCCATACACATTATGATGCAATTGAAAATTGTGGTAATGAAGGAAATGCATATTAATCAAAGCAAGATATTTATGCACCACAATCATCAAACCAAATGAATGCTTATCCTGTCCCTCCTTGACAAAGATTGGTAAGTTATCAGGATCATCAACACAATCAATATCCTGAGCATTCCATATCAATACCAAACACCATATCAAAATTTGCAACACAATTTCATCCCTCTTGGAAGTGTCAATAAAAACCTACAACAAAATGTACTTCAGAATCAATAGTTTGAGGAAGAAGAAGAAGAGTATTCACACAATTAGAAAAGAGGTCAAAGTCCCATCATGAAATAAAAAAAAATCATATCCCCTTTAGATGCATTTTTTGATATAAGGAGACATGAAGGAGAATAGGGACATGATTTGTTCGGAAAAATGATGGATTCCTATATGCAAATACCTATTAGTTCCCTGCCTAATAAGTGTGCATTACACTTCATTGAGTAGTTCATGAGGGTATATGAGCCCAGCTCCATTCATTGGCCTGATTCATTGAAGCTAGTTACTCCAGACCAGATGAATAAATTGATTGCTATCAAAGATGAGTATGGAGAAATTGATCAAGAAATACAACTAGAAGATGAGACATGTGCAAGTGAAAATAATTCCTATGACATGGATGAAGATATAAAAGGTTTCTCTTGCATAACAGATTGTGATTGTGAGAGAAATGCATGTTATGAGGGATCCACTGAACATTCAAATTGTGAAGATGAACCTATGGAATTTCATCTACAACAAAGAAACACTTGCAGCCTTTATGGAGATCAAGAGGAAGAAACAATGGAAAATGTGATGGAAAATGCAAGTTCATTTGATAGTGAACAAATAACACCTCTAGTTGCAAATGAGTACCATGAAGACACATTTAATGATAAAGAGGCTTGTACATTTGGAAAAGGTTTTCAATTTTTTTCAAATCCATTGTATGGTGAAGAGATAAAAGAAGATTAGATGATATTTTTCCAAGGTGTGCCAGAACATGAATTTCAGGTGTTTTCAAATCCACTTTATAATGAGGAAGAAACATTTTCAAATAACAGGATAATATATCTTGTGGAACAAATGACTGTGTTAATAATTCATCTAATTTTTTCTATGATGATCTTGAGCCTCATTATGATGATGAAAAAGGTGAAGAGTACATCTAATTTTTTCTATGATGATCTTGAGCCTCATTATGATGATGAAAAAGGTGAAGAGTACATCAACAGTGAAATAGACAAAGAGGCATGTTCACTCAATAGTGAACAAATTTTAGATTTGCTGGAAATAGAGTACCAAAAATATATACATAAGAAAGATTAAGAAAATTCATCCCCAACATCAGTTGGTTTGAATGTGTAAAATGATGATTGTATGAATCATGAGTTTTTGTCACTACCAATTTGTGATATGGAAGAAGTTAAAAATATTCTAGATCTGATTATTATAGAAAATGTTGATATGACAAAATTTGTTGACTTTCATGAGAAGCATTCTGATGGTGGATTCTCAGTACAGTTGGGAGATCATTTTATAACACATGATAGTGCGCAAAATAATGAGAAATGTTGCATTGAATGTGCATACATATTGTATGTTGAAGATGAAAATGATTTATTACATGATAATGAACTGCAAAGTGGTGAAAGGAACATGAGTTAAGTTGAACACAATGATTTTCTAAAAGTTTTCAATGGTGGTGAATATAACAGGGCTGATAGCATGAATGTTTTCAAGAGGAATCTAATGAACTCAAAGAAAAACAAGGTGTATGATAGGGGAAAATAGGGGTCTTTCTTTTGGTGGCCTTGTGCCATCAGCTATGGTATAAAAATTTCAAAACCATATTAGCTCATGATAGAAAAGAATTTGAATTTGCTGCTCAATAGATAAAACATTTGATCTACTCTCCCAGAGAAATGGATTCTTTCTTTATATACCCACAATGGGCATGCATCCCAAAATGGAGCCATTTTTGGAGCCTAAAATTTCATACAAATTTTAGGTTCCTATATTAAAAAATTGGATTTCAACACTCAGAAACTCAGTTGTAAGAGCAGCCCCAAGAGCACATTTAAAAAAAACATAACTTTGGATCTATGCAATTTCACCTAAAACCACCTTGTAAACATGCTTTTCTACCATATGGAATTGTCTCCACCAAGATTCATCTTCATACAGTCAGTTTTGACAAGATTTCAAAAGGCCAAGTTGAAGGGTTTTGCAAAGGTTTGTTGTCTGCACACAGTAAATTATGTTAAAGTGACCAACTTTGGAGGATAATATTAAGCAATTGGAAGGGTTTCATGATAAATCAATTGGTGCTCTTGATTCTCCCCATCTCAGTGTGCATCCATGTCAATCTTTAGAGCTTTAGGACATCATTTGGTATTTTTTCAAAATCAATTTCAAATGGATTTTACCCAATTGGAAGACTGCATTTCTAGAACAACTGCAAAATGTCAACTTTGATGCTTGATATTTGATGAAGAAAATGAAATGATGGAAAACCCTCCTACACACATGTTCACCATGCTTAAATGAGCTAGTATGCAAAGTTATAGCTTCTTAGAATTACAATGGATATTTTTTCAAAAAGGGCAAGGGATGGGTTTTAATTAAGTTTGACAAGTGCAGTTTTTTAGAAGTGAATAAGTGAGAAACTTTGGACATTAACAATTTTCAATCCTGATGAGCTCATACCAAACCGTTCTGCAAGCACACTCCCCTACCATCAAATAACATACTAGTGATGTTTTATGGATTTTGGAGATCATTTGATCAATTTTCAAAAGCAATTCCGGTGGCACTTTACTTGTTTTGGTCATATGTCAAGGAGCAGCTTCCAACACATATCCACTTTAGTTTAAGATTTGTTTCATATTTTTATGGATATAAGCCATCATAGTTCAATTACTAGGGGATATGGATCTAAACCCCCATGTAATTCAATCAAAAAAATTCATGAAGTTGTGTATTTCTCAGAAAAAGATACTTGTCATTATGGAGCACTATTAGTAGCTATGTTACTACTTTTCAAAGTACATTACAGAGTTCAAGTGAAATAGCATTGAAGGGAACTCAAGGGAACAATGGTAGATTCATATTTCAAGGTTAGAGTATTTTTTTCAAGAAATGGGTATCATAGTGAAAAGGGGGCCAAAAACTACTTGCTATACTGATTTCCAATAAGCATGTTTGTTGAATGGAGAAATTTTAAAAATTACTATCTCCACATGATAGTACTGGTCAAAAGGTTGTAGACCTAAACCTACTACTCTTGAATACTATACTTAGTTTGCTAGAAAATTTATGATTGCAAACAAAAGAACTAATGAAAGACAAATCTTTTCATATAGCACAAGCCTTCCACATTTCCCATGGTTGCAAGATTGGAAACAATTCTAAAATTGACGATTTATCTTTAAATAGGCCATCCACCGGTTATTCAAATGGGAAGATGTCTTGTTAGAAATAATTGTTGATAAGAAAAATATTATGTAAATTGATTGATCACCCAAAAGCAAGAAAATGTGTTGATAACAAAATAGCAAAGCACTGTATATATGACTAAAGCTTATGTTAAAGAACATGATTGATCTAAGAAGGAAACAAAGGACACAATACACAATTTGAGTGCTTTTAATAGGACACTATTTGTAGGCATCAACTCAAATGCATAATCCTCGATGATGGTTCATCTGATTGAACATTATGGTCATGTATTGGCACTAAATGATCAATCCCGTGGAGACTTTTAGAGCATAAGGAAGGGGCTATAAAAAAGAGATCTCATGACTACAATGTGAATTGAACAAAAGTTGTTGAAGTTCTTGATAATGATATCTACCAAGGAGCTGAGAACAATTTCAATTTTTCTACAGTCACGAAGAACAAAGGGGCCGACACACTCATTGAATAGATAATTTGTAGTCAAAACCCAATCTTTGATATGATGTCAAGGACGGTACAAGAAGGACTACAATTTAGAAATTTCCATTTGATATTAGGTTATGAGCAGGATCATCATGGAAAAAATAGACCCTTAAGTAGCAAAAAATTCAAAAAAATTAGAGTTAGGCAACTTGATGTAAAAATTTGAATAAGCTATCTATATTATTTCAAAAATATGTAAGAATAGAATCTATAGAAAATTGAATGTAGTTTCTAAACTACTAGGATTTTTATTTTTTTTAAATCTATTTGGTGAAAATTTGAAAAATTCAATGCAATAGTACTTAAATTTCAATGAAAAATTAAGAAGTAGGTGTTGACCACCCTAACAACAATAAAATGATAAAAAAAATTTATAATATTTTATACATAAGTAGAGGACTCATGTCTGAATGTGATGCATATTTTTTAGTAAATTTTTTCCAAGTAAATAATTAATTATGATTTTTTATTACAACTTTTAAAAATATAAAAGCTCATATGTCGACCACCTTAACTTGGTCAAAACTTCATGAAATTCAATTTTTCTTTTTTAAATCCTATATATGCAAAGCATAGAATGTGATGCATGTTTTGGATTTGAAAGAAGTGATACCATTTGAAAGCTATAGATGTTTTTCAATCAACCTATAAATTAGGACTTTAGTCGTAATTCAAATAGAAAATGAATAATATTTTTTTATTAAATTCAAAGTAAAGAATAATTTATATTGGTGGAAAGCTAAGAATCTCCTTTAAAAACCCTTTTCATTTCATCAATTTTGGGTAAAATAAAATTCGTCGGCCACATACCCTACAAATACCTACCATATCACCACTTTTTAGCCCATCTTGATCCTACACATACCCATTATAGCCTGCAATGATTTTAGAGGATGTGTTTCTGTAATCGAGTTTTTGGGTCACTCCAATGTAGTTATCCCGAAGCATGGATTTCCCTTTTAAGATGGAAAGAAGAAGGTTGCAACTATTTTACAAGGGATGAAAATCAGAGATATACACAGAAAATACACTTTTCATGGCCTCACATCAAAGATGATTGAAGATGTCCAATGGTTGGATTTAAATGGAATGATAGCGGACCTATCTTACTTCAAATACAAGAGCCTACCACATCTAGACTTGGGTATGACAAAAATTCATAAACCTATTTATCTTCCCATACAATTGTGTGCAGTTTACATGGAGGATAACAAGAGTAATGAAAAATTCCAACGAATTATTTTCCCTGAAACTCTACGGGACAGACATGACCTCAGAAAAACCTGCCTTGAGGATCAATGGGGACTGGAATTCCTTGCCCAAAAGGATCCATCGAATGATATTATGAATTTCAAGGACTCTTTGGAAAGAATATGTGGAAAACCAAGGGCTAAAATATGCGAAGAATCAAAGGATGATGAGATTTTACATATCCCTAATGCTAGGGTGATGAAAGAGAAATTGTCGCTTGTAGTGAAAGAAGTAAAAATTCTAATGTGCGTGATGGAGGAACAGAACAACACATTTTATAGGGCTCTGAAGCTAGATGAAGTGAGCAAGAAAAAACCCTAAACACCATCAGAGAGACTTCCTAGTATCGGTGGGAGTAATGTTGAAGTCCCACCGATAGCCTAATGAAGAACATTGGGGAGATTAAAATACATCGGCAGGAGTAAAACAAAGGTCCCACTAATAACCTGATGAAGCACATTACAGAGATTCAAATACATTGGAAGGAGTAAAACACAGGTCCCACTGATAGCTCGACAACATGGAAGAGCTTCATTGATATGAAATTGTTGGAGATAAATTAAAGTCTCCACGATGATTTAAGTTACCCCAATTAGAAAATGCATATTTTGAATTAAATGTGATTACGGGGAAAGATAATATAACTTTGAAGTGTAAATTTAATATTTCTTTTATCAAGAATATTTAAAGAAGGATAATTATGTTATCCACAAAAGCATAAGGGGTAAAAATTTATAAAATATTTACAGGAGGTGGTGGAATATTTTTTCCGATGGGATTAAAACGATGAGTAATTATTTTACTCGAAGGAGTAATTCATTAAATGTAGTGAATTTTTTCTACAGAGCACAAGATATTTTCTAGCAAAGGGGCTAATATTAATGAATATTATTAAGAATTCAACAGTACTACAAAATAATGACTACTATTCACGAAGACACAAAGATGAAGATTAAAATATTTAATTTTCTAAAGGAAACTAATTAAATATTTTATTTTAGAGAAAATAATTAAACAAGGAGTTGCATCAAAAATAATAGTTACACTAAATGGATGTTGTGAAGAGTTGTAACCCTAAAAGAACAATGTATATATATAAGATGAAATAAAATCATGAGAATACTTAGAATTAGGAGTTAGGTAGGAGATATACAGAAGATACTTTTAAAATGTTTATCATATAGAATATACAGTGGGGACCATGATGCATGTATGAAATTTTGGAGAAATTAATGAAAGATAATTGATTTTGTGGCTTCATGTTGGTATCAATTATTTGTTGAAATCATACAGTTATTTTGTTGTCTCCAACTTAATATTTCCTTATTATTTAAATTGGTATATCAAATATATATTCAATTTATCAATGCACATTTGTTGTACTCGTGTGATATGATTAATTGTTTTTTCCAAAGAAATTAAAATCCTTCTAGTCAATCATAGTAATCTGGAAGTGTTATTTGGATTAGTAAGAAGAGCCATATAACTAGGATTGTCAATTTGTCTCCAATTTGGTGTTATCTGTGTTCTTGCATAATTTCTTCAATTGGTTCTTTCAAGCAAAGATTAAAATCTTTTTGATAACTTATAAGTAACCTTTTTGTGTCATTTGGATCAATAAGTAGAGTTTTTCAATCACTTTCTTGCATGTTTATACAAGTTATAAACCAATATTAGTTTGCCAAACAGTTAGAGTTACTACCAAATAAAAGTCACTTATCTTAGACTTTCATTTGACTCCATTTACCCAACAAGGCACTGATTTCATCCATTTCATCATTTAGTTTTACCAAATTTGTTTCAAAACCTTACATCTGTTAACTAAACATATTCATAAACTTCACCTTGATATTGCTTATACAAAATTAGACTTGCATATTTCCACTTCCAATTGCTATTGTGGATAGATTACACAAGTAGGAAATACATAGTTTAAGTCTGCTTCACTTGCATTAGGTATAGCCACCTAGGTTTGGTAGAGCCTTAAGAGAAGAAGGTTCAAATACATCAATTGGCCTTTTTTGTTAGCCTAAAATGTACCAAGAGCTTGGCAACCTCTTGTGGTTTTTCAACTAGCATTTTTGAGAACTAACACACTAAACCAAGAGCTTTGGAAATAAAAATTATAACCCAATTGTTCTTCTATCTCTATGGGTCAAGGTACTCATATGGTTTCAAAACATTCTAAACTAGAGAATTTTTGTCACTCTTACCTTAGAGAGACCTCTCATTAGGTTAAATATGTTCAAGTTCTTATAATAGCTTATTTTTTGTCCAAATTGATAAAACCATCTGCTTTACATGCTCTCCCCTATTTGGTTGCACAATGGATGTCCTACAAGCCACCTAAGGCATCTAGATGAAGGAGAATTTGTTCTAAATAAATGGTAGTAATTCTAGCATTACTTCAAGATAGGAATATTTAATACATGTGAGGATATTTCCTTAAAATAGTTCTTCTACTCATGGTGAGCTAGATAAGAAGGAATGAATTTTGATACTCCCTTATGAAATATATATCCTAGAATGTTAAAATTATTATAGAACTCCCAAGGAAGTATTCCATTCATGCTACTTGAATCCAATTTCTATGTATAAAAATTTTATATTTACAAAAAGCAAAGGATTTTGGTTTCTTTCTTTCTATAGATTACTATGTTATTTGGCCTTCTAGTCATTTTGATATAGTAACCATGAAGTGAGTCAAAGTTGCATTACCACATTTCTCTTCCATATGTGGCATCATTAGTTGATATACATTGGGAAAATTCATTCGAGAGAAAAAACCCACACTCCTTGAAAGCTACCCAATATATTATTCAAAAATCACAAAAAATACAATACACTTGCAGAGCAAGCTTCTCATAGGAGTATCACCAACCAAAGATATAGAGGCAACACGACCACTATCAGACTCTTAGAATAAATAACAATACAAAAGTTTTGTAATAGGGTTGTATTCTAAGGAAATTCAAGCAAAAAAATTATTGATCATCAGATTTGAGACCTAATGATGAATGGTCCAAATTTACCATAATAAAATATATATAAAATTTAGCAACAATATCAACAATACCTTATGTAATTGCAAGGTTGAGACACATTTTCCCAACAATTACCATATTTTTTGGCCTTTTAGTAATTTTTCTATAGTAAGGATGAAGTTTGTCAAGGTTGCATTACCACCTTACACTTCCATATGTGGCATCATAACCTGGTTTTCAAGGATGTGGGACTACCAATTATGCATTATATGGGATCTTCAACATTGGTATTTATTCATTTAGTCTTATTAATAGTTATTCTTAAGTAATGATAATACTAAAAGATCTACCATTTGGATATGGATTTCCAATTGGGTTCTATGCAAGGAATTTAATATGATAGGATTACATAAGATAAATTTGGGCAATTTCCTATGCATTAGACAACTAGTGAAAGAGAGGTGTAGTATTTGATGTGAAATAAATTAAGGATTTTTATCCCAATCTTGGCTACCACAAGGATCATATAATGTTGTAAACTTGGAGTAATTTAAGAACTAATCCTGACAAAGTGCTTAAATGACTAGATCATGTAATATTTATTGTTAGATCATTTTTTCTTTTATTTTTCTAGCTATTATTCATTATCAATGGAGCCACTTTTTGATATTATCCTTTCTAAAACATTCCAAGATGATTTTTTATTAATAAAAAATTTACCAATCCCAAAAGCTACAAGAACTCAACTTTTCCTCAACATGTTGGTGTTGAATCACACAACCATATCAATAAACATTCAACATGACTAAAATTGAGCCACATTCTATGCATGGGTTCAACTAGATAGCTTGGTGGATTCATTCCATAACTTGTACTATTTGTTTCCTTCACATAAATTATGAATTTTAGTTTAAGTAATTTGACTGCTACTCCTTTGAGGCTACCATCTTAGAGCTATACTAAGCCATTATTGCTTTAGAGGCTTAGTAATTTGATTATGTTTCCTAATCTAAACCACTAGGAATAAATAATTGATACTCACACACTAAAGGGACATAAAATCAAAGCCCAACTTCACTAAAGAATTCTTTTTAGCCTCACGTGGCCACCATTTCTTTTAATTCAATAGGTTTTCAAAGATCTCCTTGACATTATCATGGATTTTTTCTAGCACTGTGTATATGGTCTCTAAAGAATTCTTTTAGGCATCACCTTCCACCACACCTCTCAAGTTATTAAAAAATCAAGGAGGGGAAACAAGTTCTCAATGATCTCCATGACTTTCTCAAGGAATTTTTCTCACACTATGAGAATTTTTTTCACTTTAAAGTACACTCAAGCCTAGTTTGTTTCTATATAATAATGTATTATAGTATCTCATTTCTAGGTCTCCAATTCCTAGCATATTATTTATGAAAAAAAATTTAGGCAAACAGGACAACTGAGAGGGGGGTGAATAAATTATGCATTAAAACCTTCAAACCCTTATTAATCTTTAAAACATTATTAAGCATCAACATGAATGTAAAAAAGTGAAATATCAACACATCAACAACCATACAAAAAAGAACACCAAATTTTACATGGAAAACCCAATAAGGGAAAAACCATTAAGTGAGGATTAGAACACTATATGAATATCAATGCCAATTACAAGAAGGCTTATTTCCAAAAGGGCTCACTTCCCAAAGGACTCACTATCCAAAACAAGGAAAGGCTCACTTCCCAAGAAGATTACTTCATCTAAAATACAATAGAATAGAAAGAGATTGTTACAAGGAGGTTCAGTACCTGAGAGAAAAAACATAATCCGTGCCACAACCATCCACAACCTTTGACTCACTGGCTCTGGAAACATTAGGCACATTGAAATGTAGACACCTTTTTCTCACTAATTTTGATAGTCTTAGGTGTTCATGCTTGCACTCATATCACAACACTTGATAAAACATACATCATTTTGCACCACACTTTTCACCACACACTTCTCCAATAGGTGACCTTGCACATATATCCTCTGCAACCACGAATAACCTTCTCCAAGTCAACTTCAATGAAATGTATACACCTCAAACATGCAACCACCAAATAGGTTGGCACAACACACTTTTTTAGTGGAAAGAAGTGAAGGCGGACCAAAACAAGGGTTAACTAGGACCCAAATCCACACCAAAACGCTACACCATGCTTCCAAAATCCATGAGAACATCCACAAATAGCACTAACACACCACGTTGTCCAAACTAGCATTAATGCTACTAAGCAACCAAATTCACAATTCACTAGGTTTGGAAACATCCTTCAGACCACGTAGCAACATTACAAAAATCTTGGAATATTCCAACATGAACAAAATATTCAAAATTATTGATACAAACACATGAAACTAAAAATGCTATCGTCTTGTGCAACTAGTCAAACTACCACTAAGAAACAATTCATGAACCAAGCTTGTGGACCAACTCAGTACAAAACCATCCAAGGGAAGATAGATACATGAATCATTAGCACATTCCCAAATCCATAAGACAAGAACTTTAGCACATAGAAATGTGAAGTAATTCCATTTCTTCCAGATATCCCTCATCATAAGCCAGAAACTATAAAACACATCTTCTACTACCACACTATCTAGAACATGAAACTCTAGATATAACACATTCAAAGGCCTTTGATCATCACATCCAAAATACACAAGCAAAACTTCAAGAAAGAATAAATGCAAAGCACAACACATAATACATCCCTATCACCTTGTACATTCTTTATACAAATTTTCTCAAAAGAACTTAGAAACCAAGTGACCCTACTACATTTGCAACACCTACTCAACACAATAAACACCTTCTAATCATGACCACAATAGAGATTGACATAAATGACAACACTAACGACAACATAGTGCAACAACATCTCCCTTTGTCATTGAACACCTACTGAAAAACCATCAACAACAAAAGCATCTTTGTATCTCCAATACTCAAGAAGCTCTCCCCATTACTTGGACATCTCTCTCTCTCCTCTTTTCTCTACACTTTTTTTACAATTATTTCCTTATCTTTTCCAAACTTCACACTCCCCCTTTGACATTTGTAGTGAATGGAAATGGATGCTCCCCACCTTTGAGGCATAAAAACAAGGATAGAGATCATATTTCACACTTGCTAAACTCAAGGACACCTTAGAGATCTCAATCCAATAAAGAATGGAGGTAGAGATATGATAATAAGGTATCCTAGGATATGATTTCTGATTACAAGAGTGGTTCACCACCAAGTTTAAACTTGGAAAAGACAATGAAATACAAGATGAAATAAAAAACCTTAGTTTGATGCAAAATTGAACTAGACGACTTGGAAATGCAAGAAGAACAAAACATAAAGCTACAAAATAGAATGTGTGCACCTAGAAATGTGTTGAAGACTAGAAACAACTCTGAAAATGCTAAAATTGTTGACTTTTTGACCTAGTGGGACTCATTCGCCATTCTAGGTGAATCAGCCCTAGTTTTGGATTTCTACACAAGAACAAGTTTCAGGCAAATGGGTATCCAAATTTGTAAAGATCTCTAAAAAATACCTATACAAGTGGCGAATGAGTCCAATTTGGATTTTATAGAAATGACCTTTTAGTGAGTAATTTTACCTTGCAAGTAGGAAGATGACTCCAACAAGTTCATAAACTTTTCTGAAAGGATCTTCAAGTCTTCAAAGCACCTAGATCTGCAATCACACAACAAGAGAGAGAGAGAGAGATAGAGAGAGAAAATGTTTATTGTTAGGAAATATGGGTTTGCCTTGGTCAAACCCCTTGTAGGTAATTAAACCAAATGATGAAATAAGATAATGAAGCATGAACATGAAGTAATGCAATTAGAACCTTTCCATGATGATGGCTCTTGAATTGTTGCAACAATTAATGAATAATATTGCTCTTGGATGCCTTAGAAATGATCTTGGAAGCTATCTTGATGATCTTGTGAAGACTTGAAATCATAAATCTTGCTTGCTTGACTTGGAAAATTTAATACATGATGAAATAATGATTTGAGATCTTTTTTATATAGGCAATGCACTCACGTGACTGTTAATTTGATCCCCAAGGCCGATATTGAAGAAATTTTAATTGAAAACCCACTTTTCCCCCTCAAAGCCTTAAAAATAGGCCAAATGGGACTCATTCACCATCCTAGGTGAATGAGGCTCACCTGGATGGGACTCATTCACCCAAGGTGGTGAATGGTTCCCACAATGGCTATTTTTCATGTTGAAGTGTTGGGGAGTGAATAATTTTAGTTTTTATGTTGATGTTGTTATGTTTTTGATTAAATTATGCCTTGCAATATGGGGTAATAGGGGCCTATTAATGATTATATTATGTTCATAAATGCAATAGGGCCCAAAATCCAATGTGAAAGTGTAAATAAACACTTTACAACACTAATTAAGGAAAAATTAAGTCTATTTAGCTTAGAAGGGTTCTAAATCCCATGTGAATGTGTAGAACACATTACAACACTAAATTAGGTTCACTTGATTTACAAGCCTCCCAAATTTAATGTGAAGATGTAAATAAAGACATTTTACAACATTAAATTAGGGAAGAGATAAGTTAATTTAGCTTTAAAAGGGCCCAAGACCTAATGTGGATGTGTAAAACATCTCACAATACTAGACCAAGGTGATATTAAGTCCAATTTTTCATTCATTATTCAAAAATTATGCAAGGAAAAGGAATTATTTTTTGGTGACTCCAACATCAATGGAAAAGGGAAACACCTGGACATTTCACTTCTCTATCACACTTTTAGGCATAAGATATGCTCCCCTAACTGCACCAGCCAAATACATCACTACCTACTCCCCCTGAGAGGTAGCCTTCATTATTCTAGGAAAAATAATTCACTGTTGAATTACAACCCTAGACAGATGCACCAACTTATGCATCTAGATGAAAGGAGGGGCAATAACCCTTAGCTTGTTTCAGAGATACTCAAATGTATCTTTTGGAAGAGCCTTTATGAAAATGTCTACTATTTGATCCTTCGTAGGCACATACTCTAACTTTACTTCATTCTCAAAAACTTTATCTCCTAGAATGTGATACGAGATAGAGATATGCTTTGTTTTTTAATGCATTACTGAATTTTTTGAAATATTGATATCACTTATTATCACACAAGATAGAGATAGGTTCATATGATACTTTGATATCTTTCAATGACTTCTTCATCCACAACACTTGTGTGCAACAAGATGCTACAACAATATATTCTACCTTTACACTAGATAATGACACTAAATCTTGCTTCTTACTCAACCAAGAAACTAGTCTATTTCCAAGGAAGAAAGAACATCCACTTATACTTCCTTTGTCATCCACACAACCTGCTCAGTTGGCATCTATATAAGCACTCAAGGAGAAGTCGGTATCCTTAGAATACGATAGACCATATTTGATAGTTTTCTTCAAATATCTAAATATCCTTTTGACTACTATTGCATGTGATTCTCTAGGATCTTCTTGAAATATTGCCACAAGACATACTACATGCATGATATCTAGTCTAGTTGTAGTTAGATATAGTAATTCAATAATCATGGATCTATAATTGGTCTGATATGTCTTAGCAAATTCATCATTTTTTCTTAATTTACAACTAGTAGCCATGGGAGTACATACTATTTTAGAGTTCTACATTCCAAACTTCTCTAACATTTCCTTAACATATTTTTATTATGTAATGAATATGCCTTTTACTGATTGACTTATTTTTAGCCCAAGGAAGAAAGTTATCTCCCCAAACATTTTCATTTCAAACTCTTTTTTCATCTCCTCTGTAAAATTTTTACACATTACCTCATTTCCTCCAAATATTATGCCATCAACATACACAACCGCAATTAGAATTTGATCTCTCTAAACTTTGAAGTAAAGGTTGCTATCTACAATACCCTTTTTGAATCCCTGCTGCAATAAGTACTTGTCCAATCTTGCATACCATGCTCTAGGATCCTATTTGAGCCCATATAATGCAGTTTTGAACTTGCAAATCATGCTATGGTCTTCTTATAACTAAAAACTTTTTGTTTTTTCAATGTATACCTCTTCTTCTAACTCACCATTCAAAAATATAGACTTTACATCCATCTGATATAATTTGAAGTCTATATGCGATGCAAAATCCAAAAACATCCTAATAGCCTTCATTCTTGTTACTAGAACAAAAGTCTCTTCAAAATCTATTCCTCCCACTTGTGAGTAGCCTTTACACATAAGCCTAGCCTTGTTTATGATAAATTCTCTATATCATTCAATTTTTTCTTCAAAACCCATTTAGTTCCTATCACTTTCTTGTTTTTTGGTCTTGAGACCAGTTCCCATGTCCGATTCTTCTCATTCTACCTCAACTCTTCTTCCATAGCTTTGATCCAATTTTCATCCCTACAAGCTTCGCTAACTGTTTTAGGTTTTACTTCAGAAAGTAAACAAAAGTTTACTTGTTCTTCTATCATAGAATATTTTCTTCTCAACACACCTCTGCTTTTGTCTACAATCATTTGATCCTCAAAATGATTATTCTGCATATACTTAGGAGTCTTAGGATTCTTTTTAAGAGTTTCTTCCTTTTCCACTAGCATCTCCTTTTCTTTCTCTCCTTCTTTATCTTCTTCTTTCTCTTCTTCTCTTCAAGGGGGTTCATTAGATTCATATCCTTCTATCAACACCAAGCTTCGATGTGATTCTTCATCTAATTTAAAACTTGAAATTTTTACTATCTTCTTTATCCTTTTGTTGTAGCACCTATATGCCTTTCTCTTTGCAGATTATCCAAGGAAGATTCCTTCATCTAATCTTGCATTAAACATTTTTAAGTTCTCTTCATCTCTCTCGATATAACATTTACTTCCAAACACTCTAAAATATTTCATAGTAAGAGTTTTTCCATACCATAGCTCATAGGGGGTCTTTGAACTATTCACTCTTGTTTTTCCTCTATTGAGAATGTAAACTATGGTATGAATTACTTTTCTCCAATAGACATCTGGTAGATTTGGTTCCTTCAACATGGTTCTTTCTACTTTCAAAACTATCTTATTCTTCCCCTCCACAACCTCATTCTACTAAGGAGTACTAGGAGCTAATAAATTCCTTTTTATTCCATGATCTTCATGAAAATTGATAAACTCATTAGAGGTGAATTCACTACCTCTGTCAGACCATAAACACTTGAATTTTCAGATCTATTTCATTTTCAACCATAGATTTAAATGCTTTAAACTTATCTAGAGCTTATGATTTTTCTTTGAGAAAGGTCACCCAAGTCATTCTATGGTAACCATTTATTAACAATATAAAATGCCTATGACCTTGAGAGCTTCTTGTTTTTGTAGGTCCACATAGGTCTTTATGCACGAACTCCAAAGGTCATGTAGTATAGTATTCTTTAGTTTTGAACCTCTTCTTTGTTTATTTTCCAACCTGACACTCTTTGTAAATTGCATTGATAGGCTTTGTAATTATTGAAAAGTCTCTCATAGCATGAGTAGAGCTAATCTTTACTATGATACCAAAATCTATATGACACATTCTTCTATGCCATAGCCAAATTTTATTGATTTGAGTCATAAAGCACTTACCACTAGCACCTTTGAGCTAATAAGCATTCCCTTATGTCCTCATTCCCACAACAACTAAAGTTTCAGAGATTCCTTTTTTGATTTCACAACCATCATCCTAAAACACTATATTTTATCCTCTACTACATATTTGTCCTACACTGAGAAGATTATGTCGGAGAACCTTGACATAACGAACATCTGCCTTATGTTTGAAATCAAAACTAATTGAAACTTTTACATAGTTCTTAGTAGATGTGGCATCACCAAACTTAACAAAACCACCATTGTACTTCTCGATTTTAACAAGCTTACTATTATCACCTTCCATATGATTTGAGCATCCACTGTCAATTATCTAGTAGTTTCTCTCCTCTCTTGCATGAAAGGCAGTCAACACAGTTCCTTCACATATCTTTTAGGGTAAGTAGAATTAGTTCCAACTTTAAAATCCATGAACAAGCATTCATCACTTCCATCATCTAGATATTTTGATTCCTCATCATCAAATGTACCATTTTCTTCTTTAACATAGTAACTCTTCTTGAAAGATTTACCTTTATGATCTTTATGTTTGTCATTTGAAAATTTTCCTAGAGATTTTGAAGCATAATGACCTATCTTACCATAATTGAAATAATTGAAGCGTAACTTATCCCTTTATTTTTTAGTGCCCTTTTTCAATCTTCTTACAAAATTTTCTTCCACTTCATCAAGATCATCTAGATCAAATTCACCATTCGTCTCTTTCTTGCTGACTTCAAAAGAAGTTTCTTTCCCTAAAGCATCTTTGTCAAACTCTCTTAATTCAAAATTAGTTAATGCACTAAAAAATTGATCTCTAGATCTAGATTCTAAGATTCCTCAATAGAAAAAAATTTCACTATAAGATTTAGGAAAGGTTCTCAATACCTTTTTCATAATTTCACTTTCTTTCATATTTCCACCAAGATCATTGATGGGATTGATAATTTCATCCACCCTTAGCATGTATCCTGCAATATCTTCATCCTCTAACATCCTTATAGTTTTAAATTTGGATTTGAAATTTTGCATCTTTTCTTGCTTGACCTTAGCATCTCCTTCATAAATGCTCTTCAACTTCTCCCAAACCTCTATAGCAATTTTGTAGCTTATCACCTTCATAAGTTCTAAATTAGAAATCCCACTCAAAATAACATTATTTTCTTTTCCATTATTCTCAAAATCCTTGATATCATCTTCAATTTTTAGAGGAGTTGTAGGCATAATATATCCATCTTCAACTAATTTCCATACACTAAACCCTAATGAGACAAGAAAGGCTTCCATCCTTTCTTTCCAAAAGGCATAATTTGTTCCATCAAACATATGGAATTTGACACCATTCCTATGTGTCATCTAGATCTACCTCAAGTGATTAAGCTTCTTCCAAGGAAACTCTACTCTGATACCAAATGTTAGACTAATAGAGAGAGGGGGTGAATTGGTTATAAATTAAATTGAAAATATTCAAAATCACTGGCACAAACACATGAAATTGAAAATGCTATCATATTATGCAACTGTCAAACTACCACTGAGATATAATTCATGAACCAAACTTGCAAAATAGATGAACATCAAACCATCCAAGGGAAGATAGATATATGCATCATTAGCACATTCCCAAATCTACAAGACAAGAAACTTCAACATAAAGAAATGCGGAGCAATTCCATTTATCTCAGATATCCCTCTTCACAAGCCAAACACTATCAAATATATCTACTACTGCATGATCCAAAACTTGAGACTCTAGATATAACACCTTCAAATACGTATGATCATCACATCCAAACTACACAAGGACAACTTTAAGAATGAAGAAATATAGAGCACATCACAAAACACATCCTTGTCACCTTGTACACTCTTTATACAAATTTTCTCGAAAGGACTTGGAAACCAAGTGACCCTACTGCATTTACAACACCTTCTCAACACCATATGCACTTTCTCATCATGACCATACTAGAGGTTGACATCAATGACAACATAGTGCAACATAAATTCCCACCAAATATGATCTTTTGGAGTTTATTTTGTCTATGTCAAATGATAAGACCCTTGGTCTCAATCATCTCCCTTGCAAATTTTATAAATATTTTTGGGACACTTCGGGTGAACTTCATAAGTTTTATCATGAATCCTTTCATTACAAGTCTCAAATAAATATTAAATTCATACCTAAATTTGGAGATCTAGAATATATTTACAATCATAGTCCACCATTTTGAATGTCTCATATAAATTATTTCTAGAGCACTAGTTCTTGAGCTTTAATCTATGCTTCCATAGTCAATTTATCTTGTGCATACTAGATTCATTAAATCTAGATATATTATTCTAGTTACTATTATTCTTAT
Organism: Sequoia sempervirens; assembly: GCA_007258455.2. Taxonomy (NCBI): domain Eukaryota; kingdom Viridiplantae; phylum Streptophyta; class Pinopsida; order Cupressales; family Cupressaceae; genus Sequoia; species Sequoia sempervirens. The sequence continues at coordinate 69,546 of VDFB02349156.1, forward strand.
TTGAGAAGGTATGGAATTGGCTCAATGCTCACAAAAACTTTCCATTCTTCATTAAGATTATTTTTTTCCAAATCCTACAATCCTATTAACTTTTTATTTATCCTTGCTATGCTCTAGGAACTTAAATTTTGGCCTTGACTCATTTATTCTATGTGGAAGTTCTATTTATATATGCCTCATCTTACATTAATATTAATGATCAACACTCTCAAACTTTTGGGATCATCTATTATATTCATCAAGGTTGTCTTATTCCATCTCTCTATATTCTTCTTGAAGTTCTTAGTTATCTTTTAGTCCATATAGTTTCTCGTTTATTGGTCAAGGGGATTTCTCTTCCTGATTTTCATAGCTATCTAGTCAATGGGAAATTTTCCAAAGATTATTTACTCAATCTTATTAAAGATGAGAATAATATCAAGTATTATTGAAATAACACCAATACACAGAGAAGGGGGTGAATCATTGTATGCAAATTTTTACCAAATTAAAACAAAAGACAAGATTAAAGGTCACATGAAAACATCACACAAAGAAGACAATAGATATATGTGGAAAACCCTAAAAGGGAAAAACCATGGTGAGAAAAGTTGCTTGAGTATACTGCTCAAATGCAACCTCACAGTAAAATATATTACATATGTTTTGTAAGCACCAACTTATAGGTACATTGACACCCAAGACAATGTTTTGAGGCACCAACCTCTAGGTACATTGCACACCTAAGACAATATTTTGAGACACCAACCTCAAGGTACACTACACACCTAATTGGGCACGAACTCAATCTTCCTGAGGCACCAACCTCTACAACATTATAAATTTATATATGCTAATACTAGTTCTTCTTCAACCTAAGAATGCACCATTTCAATTCATAAATTGGACTCTCTTCATCTGCTATTCACCTCTCTCCCTTCACTTTTCTAAGACTCAATCCTCCTTTTACTGAAGGTATATAGTAGATGATATATTTTTTCATTCTATCTAGGTCACTCTATGTTGTCCCCCTTTTTTTCTAGACTCGTTTTCCTTTTCTTAATCAACAAGTCTTAATTTTCCTCGATCCATGCAACATCACCATAATTCACTGTATTTTTATTTTTAGTGTATATCAAACCATAGATTTGATACACATTCAATGCCATTACCTGCATGATTGAACTGTATATAATTTTTTTGCCATATATACCTTAATGTTGTTGACCACAAACCTCATCTACCAAAAAAAATCCAACTTGAGTTACTATAGTGAATCATATTTTATTTTATGTCTCATATTTTTCTATTTTGCACCATTTACACTATGTTTTACTACCTAGTTGTTGAAAGAATTAGATCTTAAAATAATGGCCATAGATTTTGAATCTTTGTTCCATGATCTAATGATCATCATTCAATTGCCTCAACTCTAAAACACAACCATTAGATCAAATTAAATTTAAACCTATATCATTGATCTTCACTTAAAAACTAGGTTAATATTCTTCTTTGGACGGGCTTAATATGAGATATATCATCATGGAAGAACATTAGCATACTACATTCCCATAGAGCCAAAATGAGGACCCACCATCCTTTCTATGGAATAATAGAAATGTACCATCCTACAAATGTCATGTGCAATGCATGGTGTTGTATCAAATACTGTTTTCTTAGCACATTTTTTCCTTTCACTTGAACAATTATATCTGTGATGCAATGACTAATTTCCACTTCTCATCATATCGCGTCATCACAAACTCAACCATTTGATATTATCTTTCAATTCACACTATTGATCTTCATTGTATTAGCCTTTGATGTGTTACCATCACTAGGGACATGTGTAAGCATCCCACAATTCTGTAACCAAAATATTGGGGCCTACCAAAGGTCCTGTGGACACATAGAAGCTATCCAATCTACTCGACAAGATCTAGACCATTCAACATACTTAGGAAAATATTAAATTCCTTAAGCACTCCATCAAACCGTAAGCACTAGGATGAAGTGGCATGTTACTCAATGACCCTCAAGGCTTAAGTTATGACCTAAGAAATTAGTTACTACTTTTTTGTAGTCAACACAAAATTAGAAATGCATGAAAATTCCATGACTGCAACCCTTAGGTTTTTAGTAAGAAACCCTAGTAATGGATGAGAGCAAAGATAATTTATTTTTGAGCTCATCTCTTATCATCTGAACAGGTGTGGACCATACATCTAAGATTTCCTCAAAAACCCATAACAAATATTCTATTTGTTTCCCTTGTAAACCTTTGGAACTACCTACATCAAGACTATGCAACATCTACACAACTTTTGCAATGTTTCTTAACAACATATGCAACTTTTCAAGACCTGTACTAAGCAACTACAAATAGTCTTCTTGATCTAGTCTACTGACATCAATGACCTTCATGACTACCCTTTGACATCAATGACAATAATTCCAATAATCTCCACTTTTCTCATTGATGGCAACACCTAAAAATGGCAATACGATTGAAAAACTCTGAAAAAGTGCAACATCATTCATACTCTCCCTTTCTGTACCATTGCATCATTCACCTTGCATACGAATTTTTCACCCTACATTTTCCTTGCATATTATTTTTTTCTTAGACACCCCTAGAATAAAATTTATCATTATAATTCACTTTTCTCCTTAGAAACACCTTGAATACTATACTCTACCCCTAACACCAATCACCAAAGCATACCTCTGCATACTTTTCTCCTATTTTATATACTCTCCCCATTTGACATCAATTACAAAGGGAGAGACTAAAGATAAAGAATTACTTTGTTATGCTCCCCCTGGATGAATACATTTTGTATTCAAGGAGAGATAAGAGAAGGAACAACTCCTAATTTGTTCCTGTGATGTTAAAATGACTCCTTGGGAAGGGGTTTTATGGAAATATCTTCCAATTAATCTTTTGTAGCCACATAGTTCAATTTGACTTCATGTGCAACAACTTTTTCCCTAAGAAAATGATCTACACAACTAGCCTAATCTACATCAGTGCATGTAGTTAAAGTGAAATAATTACTGATAAGATAACATAGAACATATTCTAATGTGTTGTTCAAGTATCTAAAAATCCTCTTCATAGCCTTAACATGTGTCTCTTTAGGATTAGCTTGAAATATGGAAACCATGCAAACAACTTGCATGATATCAAGCCTTGTTACATTGTCAGATATAATATTTTCCAATCATGGATATGTATAATGATTGATCTATTAAATTAGACACATCATCTTTGTTGAGCTTACATACAGTCACCATAGGTGTGCTAACTAGCTTGCAATCTCCCATCTTGTATTTCTTCAAAATTTCCTTCACATACTTATTCTAAGAAATGAAAATCCTTGTATCTAATTAATTGACCTGCAAACCAAGGAAAAATGTTAATTCTTCTAGCATGGACATCACAAACTCTTTCTATATTATAGTAGAAAAAACTTTACACATCTCATCACAGTCGCTACTAAAAATGATATCGACAACATAGACAATAACAACTAGTATATGCTCACCTTTATATTTGAAATATAAATTACTTTTAACAATACGTTTATTACACTCTTGATGTTGGAGATATTTTTCCTTGACAAAGAATACCAACCCCTAGGATCCTATTTTAAACTATACAAAGAAATTTTTAGTATGTATACATAATCTTTGTTTTTCAATCACAACAAACCATTATGGTTGCTCCATATAAACTTCCTCATCCAAATAACCATTAAGTAATATAAATTTTACATCAATCTAGTACACTTTCAAGTTTTTATAAATTGAATATGCAAGAATCATTCTAATAGCTTCAAGCCTAGCTACAGGGGAAATGTCTTATAAAAATATATTCTCTCAACTTGAGCATAGCCCTTGTAGACTAATCTAGCTTTATTTCTTATTATATTTCCAGCTTCATTCAATTTATTCTTGAATATCCATTTTGAGCCTATGACATTCTTATCAATAGACCTAGGAACAAGTTACCAAGTCTGATTTTTCTCTATTTTATTATTTCATGGCTTCGATACAATTTTCATCCTTACTAGCTTCTTCATAAGATTTAGGCTCTATTTCAGAGAGGAAGGAATATTTTACCTATTCATTTTTTGCAATCTTTCTTCTTCTCATGACACCATCAACTTTGTTTCCATGAATTTTCTTCTTAGAATGATCTCTTTTGAAAAATTTGGGTGGAGCTTTTGGAGTAGAGTTTTGTTTCTCTTATTCATTAACATCATTGTCCTATTTTGACTCTTATTTTGTATATTCTTCTATTTCTTCATAAATAGGGACATTTGAAATGTCACTTTTGTGTAAGAACTAGGAGTAATCTTCATCCACTCTAATATTCACACTTTTAGCTATCTTCTCTAACCTTTTATTGTAACACTTAAAAGCTTTTCTTGTAGTTGAATAACCCAAAAATATTCCTTCATCAGATCTTGTCTCAAATTTACTCAAAGTGTATTCATCCCTTTTTATAAAACATCTCCTTCCAAATATCCTAAAATACTTCATAGATGTAGATCTACCTTTCCATAATTCATATGGAGTCTTATCATGATTTACTCTAAACTGTGTTTTATTAAGAATGTAAACAATAGTATGAATTGCTTCCTTCTAGAATCTATCAGGTACTTTGGCTTCATTCAACATTGTTCTATCCATTTCTTGAATAGTTCTGATCTTTCTCTCAACAACTCCATTTTGTTGAGGTGTTCTAGTTGTAGAGAAATGTCTTCTAATTCCATGTTTTTCACAATACTTATCAAATAAATTGAAAGTGAATTCTCCACCTCTGTTAGACCTTAAACATTTAATCCTTGAACAAATCTCCCTCTCAACCATAGCTCTAATTTATTTTAATCTTTCAAAAGCTTGAGATTTATCTTTAAGAAAAGCTACCCATGTCATTCTTGAATAATCATCTATCAACAACATGAAATACCTTTCTCCATTGATGCTTTTAGTTCTTGTTGGTCCACATAGATCTATATGTATCAACTCTAGTGTCTTAGAAGTTGAATATTATTTTGTCTTGAATCTAATCCTTGTTTGCTTCCCTTCAAGATATTCCTTACAAAATTTACTTGCTCATTTTCCAATATTAGGTATATGCTTGAATGCATTCTTCTTGTTGACTTTCACTAGATGATCAAAGTTAATGTGACCCATCCTTTTGTGCCACAACCAAATTTCATCAGTTTATCCTAATAGACAACTTTCACTTTTCATCTCTTTGAGATGGTACAAGTTGCTACCTTTTCTACTTGCTTCAACAACAAGTCTACCATAGCTAGAATTCCTTATATCACATGATCCACTAGCATGAAATAACAAATTATATCCTTTGTCACACACCTGGCTTAAACTGAGCAAGTTATGTTTAAGCCCTTCTACATACAACATATCTTGAGTGTTATTTTTTACCATCTATGCTTAATGTACCTTTTCTAGTTATCTTAGCAGTGATATGATCACCAAACTTACCATGCCACTACTCCATTTCTCCAAACTGGTGAATTTTCTCTTATCTTTGGTCATATGACTAGAGCAACCACTATCAATCACCCAAGGATTTCCTTGTCCTTTGGCATGAAAATTTGTTTGGACAGTCATTGGTTCTTCATTCTTCAACTCAGTCTTCTTCTCTCTCCAATATTGTTTTGTATTTTTCTACTTTTCCTCATAACTTTGTACAGATTCTTTCTTCTATGCAAGTGGTGAAAATTCTTTCTTTTGACTTGCATGAACATGAGTTGATATGTTTTTACTTTGAGAGATAAATTTATTTTTCTCCTATCTAGGGGGCTTTGTAAAAACACTTCTACAAAATTTGGCAATATGACCATAATTTTTATAGTTATAACAAACATCATTTATACCAACTAAAGGAGCAAAAGGATTCTTGCTTCCAAAATTATGTCTTTCATTTCTAAAAGTTCTAATCCTCCAATCTATAACTTTATGTCCATATTGATTACATCAAAAACAATAACCATGAAAGCATAATTAAACCTAGTTTATCTTGCATGTTGGTCTTTGAATCTCCTCATTGGATCATGCACTTTGATAAATCCATCATCTATTCTTTTTTGATATTCAGTCTTTTGATTCTTTATGGACTCTTCAAACTTCTTGAAATTGGTTGCATTGTTTTTAGAGACAACATCCTTGAAACTCATACATCCATATTGCATTCTACATGATGGTTTTTTAGCTTCTCCCTAAGTTTATCTTAAGGGGGGGCTTTGGAGTAATCGGGACAATCACTTGATAATTAATTATTCAGTAATTAATTACTAAGTCCCTTATTATTTTAGTTCACTTAAGCTAAACTAAGGAAAGATTTTTTATTATGAGATTAGGCTAATTATAGGTCTAGTTGTCTCATTACATGAGATTAATACACTTGTCACAATCTAATTCAATCCGCATCTAGGGTTTGATTTTTCCTTCTTTTATAAGCATGCACATCTAATGTAATTCAAAAATATTCAATTTAATACATAGCAAATTAGTTCCTTTTTTGGATCATTTATTCTCAAGGTTGCATGAGCATATAAATGGCTTTGATCTTTCTTTTTTGATAGGGTAATTGTTTGTAGGTGACTTTTGGGTGATGTGGAATTAAATCATCAACTTCAACACTCTTTTCTTCCTCATATCCTAAACCAACAAACTTGTTGAAAATAGATCTTTGACAACCAATCATTTCATCAAGGACTTCATAACTTTTTCCAAGCTTGATACTTCTATTTAATTGTAAATTCATCTTCTCTAATTCCTTCCTTAACAAGACAACTTCAAACTCTAGTTTATTATGTTCTTCTAGTTTATTCTTCAAATTCAAACTAGTTACCTCTACTATTCTCTTTGATTCTTTCAACTGTATCTTTAGGTCAACAAAAAATTTCTTAGATTCTTCAATCCTTAACTTGTACTTCTCATTCAGTTTTCTTTCATCTCTCAAGTCTTCTAAAGAAGAGACAAGTTCACCTTCCAAATATATGCCACCTTCTTCTTCCCCTTCAGAATCTTCACATTCTTTAATTTCTTAAGACATAAATACAATTTCACCTACTTCACCAACTTCACTTGTAAAACAAAAATAATGTAAAGAACTAATTTAGTTATCTACATAAAGAACCTTCTTCTTTTTACCATAGTTTCTCCTTTTATATTTGGAAATTTCTTGACTCTTGGAACTATCTCCCATTTCATTTTCATATAAAGGAAATTTTGAGGCATAATGGCATATTTTACCACAGTTAAAACATTTGAAAGGAATCTTACCTTTATATTTGCTAGTGCCCTTCTTCAATATTCTAACAAAATTTGCTTCTTCTTTATTTGAACTGGTATCATATTTTCAATCATCTTCAATATTCTTTATCTTGAAAGTCTTGAATGTTGCTTCAATATTTTATTGAGCTTGTACTTTCATTTCTCATTTCATACATAGTTAATGACCCAAACAATTCATCCATAGAAAACTTATCTACATCTTTAGCCTCTTCTATTGCAAAAAAAATAGAATCAAATTGTTGTGGCAGAGACCTCAAAACCTTCTTTACAACAACCTTATCTTCAATATTCTCACCAAGACGTCTAATTTTATTCACTACCTCATCTACCCTAACAAGTATGCTATACTATTTTCTTTCCTTCATATTAAGAGTCTCAAACTTTCCTCTATGATTTTGCAACTTTTCTTATTTCACTTTATCATCACCCTCATAGATATTGTTTAGTTTCTCCTAAAATTCTTTGGTAGAATTAAAATCCATGACTTTTACTAATTTTGAGTTGGTGAGACAACAAAATATAATTTTTAGCTTTTTTATTGTATTCACAAGCTTTCTTATCAGTAGAGTCAATGGGAGGAGTTTTTGGTGCTTTGTAGCCATCTACAATAGACTACCATACATCAAATCCAAGAGATTTTAGGTAAGTATCCATTCTCATTTTGTATAAATCATAATTAGTTCTATCAAACAAAGGTTCTCTATTTGAATAATATCCTTCTTGTCTAGCTATAGTGTTCTTGAAACTAGATCTACCTCAAGTGGTTAAAATTTATTCAAGGAACCTTGTGCTCTAATATCAATTGTTGAAATAACACCAATACACTAAGAGGGTGGGGTGAATCAGTGTATGCAAATTTTTACCAAATTAAAACAACAAAGAATATTTAAGGTAACACAAAAACATCACACACAATGAAGAAACTAGATATACGTAGAAAACCGTAAAAGGGAAAGCCCACTATGATAAAAGTTGCTTGAGTTTACTACTCAAATCTAACCTCACAATAAAAGATATTACATATAATTTTTTAGCACCAAATTAAAGTTATATTGACACCTAATCCAATGTTTTGAGGCACCAATCTCAAGGTACACTGCACACCTAATTATGCACCAACTCAATCTTTATGAGGTGCCAACCTCTACAACATTACAAATTTATATATGGTGATATTGGTTCTTCTTCAACTTGAGAATGAACCATTTTAATTCATAACTTGGACTCTCTTCATCTGGTATTCACATCTCTCCCTTCATGTCTCTACTACTCACTCCTCCATTTATTGAATATATATACTAGATATATTTTTGTATTATATCTAGGTCACTCTACATTGTCCCCCTTTTCCACTACTCATTTTCCCTTTCTTACTCGATAAGAATCCTTTTTCCTTGAGCTATGCAACATAGCCATAATCCTCTATATTTTCTATTTTAGCATATATCAAACCCGAGATTTGATACACATTCAATGTCATTACCTACATCATTGAATTATATCTGATTTATAGTCATCTATGCCTTATTGTAACTGACCACAAACCTCATCTACCAAACAAAATCCAACTTGAGTTTTTACAACGAATCGAATTTCATTCTCTATGTCGATTTTCATTATTTTGCACTATTTGCACTATATTTTATCACTAGGTAGCCATTAAAAGAATTAGATCTTCAAATACTTACCATAAATTTTGAAGCTTCGCGCCATGATCTAATGATCATTGTTTAATCACCTCAACTTTAAAACACACCCATTAGATGATATTAACTTTAAACCTACGCCATTGATCTTCGCTTAAATACCAGGAAAATATTCTACTTTGGATAGGCTTTATCTAAGCTAGAAGTCATCATGGGCACACATCGACATACTGTGTTCCCATAGAGTGAAAACGGGGACCCACCATCCTTTCCATGAAATAGAAAAAATATACCAATTTTCCTGTAGATTTCATGTTAGACACATGGTGTCATATTGCATACTATTTGCTTAGTGCATTTGTGCCTTGTGTGTGAAGAATGGTATATGTGATGCATATGAGCTATGTGATGCAATGACTAGTTGCCACTTGTCATCATACTATGTTCTCACAAATTCAACCATCTAATCTTATTTTTCAATGCACACCATTCATCTTCATTGTATTAGCCTTCATTGTGTTGTCATCACTAGGGACA